>JANBTM010000109.1:21300-35334 GCA_027578695.1 Coemansia sp. RSA 1365 | reverse complement strand
ATTGCATTCTAACCTCATTATTATTGAGACACATATGCTAACTGCATATTTTCGTACAAAAAAATAAACTTTTGTGTCGGTTTAACTTTTGGCCATTAGGCGTAAACTCAACAATTGTTGAGTTTCGTTTTCTAAGGTGTACCACACCATGCATGTGGTGCCTGATTTGCAGCAACAATTAGCGGAGATCCTACTGGCCTGCATTTAATTACAATTGTACAATTGTAGGCTAATGTATATAACGTTGATATTTTTTGAAATGGAAAGGGTATTGTTAGGGTATCGTTGCTACACTCACATAAACGCAGACCGCAATGCTTGTTCTCCATAGCATATACTATTTTTACTCGCCACAATTCTGGATTGTCACTCTTTCTTACGCTTGCGGGGCTCGAGGCGCAGCGCAATGTCATTGTAAAATAATAGACGGCCAGGCGATCGTAAAATCGTGCTCCCGAAAGGCAAGGTGTATGCACAATATGCATTTTCTCTCACATGCCTACATGCCTGATCTATTGTCTGACACACACATCACAAATACCTATTATCATACACCCCGCAAAAAATTTGATGCCAATTGTGTATTGTATCTGAAGGGTTTATAAGACAATTACCTTTTATCACAATTATTGCAAGATGCTACTGTCTCTATTTTGTAGCAACGTCAGTTGACGAAGAAAAAAATAAGCTCAACCGGCACACGATATAATTATCCTTATATAGGAGAAGTATTTCCTTCACGACCATGCAGTATGGTCTACCAAATTTATATGTATATTTTGTATTCGTATTCTATATCACAAAGAAATTTTTGCGCAGGAAACTTTGCCAGCCCTAAACAGTGTTTTGGACTATCCATTCATTCTTTAGCAGTTATCTCTTAAAAGAGAAAATTATAACCAGCAGCGAATAAACAGAGGATGTTGCTCGGACAAGCACAAGAACTCGGCGTCAATCTCGAAAACATGTTTGCTCAAGAGCTTGAGGGGTTGGCGATGGCGCCTAGACCTGTCTCGGCTAGTAGTCCACCGCCCGATATTCTTGTAAACCGCGTTCCGCAAGGATTTACTCCTATCCTTATCGATCTTCAACGCTGTTCGCGGGCCGAATTGCGTAAATTCCTGCACAAGATGCTATGCAGTCCACAAATAGATATCGAAAACGACGGTAGTACACCAAAGGAAAGACCCCTCGGCCGGTGCGGCTGCGAGCTGTTGGAGTTTGACTATCAGCCAGACTTTCTGTTTGGTAAGCGTAAGAACGGTAACGACCATGATTCCGATAGCCCATACGCAGATGAAACCAGCACCAGCACCAGTAGTGACGGCGAGAGTGCGGAGAATGACGGAGATAAAAGCGAATATGATTCTGATGGTAACCGCAGAAAAATTAGGAATTCACCACAAACACAAGTTGAAGGAAGGAAAATCAAGATTAAGCGACCTCCCAACTCATTTATGCTTTATCGCAGCCAGCGCCATAAGGAGTTAGTCAAGCAATACAAGGGTGGAAATAAAGTTGTGTCGGGAATTATTGCCAAGGAATGGAATAGCATGACTCCGGTCCTGAAAAAGGAATATGAAGATCTGGCAGCTATGAAAAAGCGCGAACATGAGTTGCTTTATCCAAACTACAAGTTTGTGCCAAAGCGTCGCAGAGCATAGAAAGGGAGAAGCATTTTTTGAAAAATTGCAAAAGCCGCAATTTGTACTTCATTAGCTATCAAAACTTGGTCGACATTTTATTAGAATTTTATAGACTTCTGCTTTATACGCGCACAATTCCTTGATTAATAACAGTTCATAATGGTTTGTGCATAGACTTTGCCAAAGACAATGTAACCAAGGCAAGTGGTTTACACTTTATTAATATCCCAGATCGGTTTTAAGAATATTATTTTTGGGCGCAGATATTATTTGAATGTTTCATTTAGTCTATAATGATGTGTAATACGCCAGTGTTGCCGCCGCATGTTTTACATGAAAGCAAAACTCGCACCATGCCGTGATCAGTTAATTGCAACCATGGTCTTCACATTTTCATGATCAGTTTATTCTGTGAAACGACTATTCACTGTTTTGGTCATCAACCACATAGGTGTTTGACGCATACATTTGCAAGTGGCTTTTTAAGAAGCTTTGGTGTTTTCCAGCATAACAGGCCAAAATTCAGTTTTAAGACATTGTTCCCAAGGGCATTCTAAACGCTATTTCGACCAATAACGTGTTGTTTAAAATTGGGAATGGACCCAGGTTATTGTTTGGGAGTTTCAATTGCATGCAAGTTAGAACACAGTCAAGTGGAAAGAGGGACATCGAGATGTGGCTACAAGCAAAAAACTCCCCAGGTATGGTGCGGCGAAACATGCTACTCCCTGTAGGCCAAAAGTCGAAGACAAAATACTCACACAAGGACGGAAGCGCCTCCAATTTTCAAGAGCCATTGTTCTTTTTTTTTTTTTTTTGCTCATGGCAACAAACATTATAGAAAATAAACAATGCCTGTGTTAATCTGAAAACAATAGAAGAGTTACTTTCATGTTAAAAGTTTTGGGTGCAAGTAATTGGTGGATACAAGCAAGAAGGAATAGGTTTATTTTGCTAACCAACCTTCAGGCTGCTATTCTCCTGTTGCTAAACAGTCTAACTCACAATTGTGTCTTTTGGTTAACATACATACCCTACTGTGGGTAGAACCAGCTACTGTAGAAGCGGACTTTTACTATATTTGGTTTCTGTGGCGGCTCACACGCCACGCAAAGATTGGACGGTGACGTAGCTCTATTCTTAAGCCCCGAAAACCCTCTCACAGGCAAGAAATGCCGCTTACAGTTATATGCAACTACTATATGATATGGCACAGGGATCATATGTAGTGCTTAAACCAATTTTGTCAGAACTCAGCTGTAACCTGCAAATCAAGGCTTACTATGAAAAATATATATGCAATTAAATGGGCCAGCTTGTAACATATTATGACCGTGCAGATCATCATGCCAAAACAAGGTGCACGTCACTCCAAGTGGGTGAGAAGAGGGGACACTTGTTAAACAAGTGCAAAAAAAAACACACCTCTTGTTCTACCACTGAAAGCCGAGATGGAGCAATGTAGTTTCGGCTTATTTCATAGTTTTCATTATTGCAATTGTGCATGTCCATCTTCAACAAACATTATCTCGGATGTGCGAGCAACCTCTGACCAAATATTTTAATTGCGCTCTCATCTGAAAGAAGTAAAACCAAGTAATCCAGGGTCCCTTTATCTGAATATGTAGCGTCTACCTTGCTATCACTAGATTGGATGATCGCCATATTGTAATAACAAAAAAAAAAAAAAAAACAATTCTCATATATTAGATAGCGGAGATGGAAAATGGGGACAACAGGATTTCAACTATCGTTATGATTTGCAAGGTTGAAGAAAATCCCAATATGAAAATAGTTCTAGAAATCAACAAGAAAGCAGCTCGTCAGTTTTGTTTATTTTGCAAGTAATATTGGCGATCTGTTGCGTGAAAAAAACAATACTATAAAATTATAGTTAGTCCTACGATTGCAGCTAATACATTGCGTATGTAACATATTATGTTTTTTCTGGTTGTGTTACTTGTAGTGTATGCTGATGTTGACATTGATACAAGATTAACCGTCGGTATATTGTTGTGGTTAATTACAACAATACCTGAGTATAAAGTAGATTGTCAGCACCCGTTTATGTAGTTTATAATTGATAGACCAACAAAATTTTATTATCATTAGTCATTAGATGCAGATAAAATCAGGTCAGCATTTTCTAGTACACACTCTGGGACTACAACACGGATCCGTTTACCTGTTTCATCACAGATAGCTGCATTTTGCAACTTTCTGTTTTAAAGGTTCAAAGGCTATGTTTACGCACCCTTTATTGTACAATGTAACCCAATATAGCGACCAATTCCAAACTACAGACAACAGATAATAGTTGGCATTTTTCGCAGTTCCTGGAAATAAAACAAAGACACATACTATTCGTACCTGAGCGCCGAGTTACGCCACGGACAAGTACAACATTTTTCTGATCATCAAGCTTGAAAAAGGTGTTTGTTTTATGTTTACGTTTTATCGAGATGCTAAAGCGCCACTACATCTTCTCAATATTGTAGTCTATATTGTTTACCAGCCAACGTAAACAAAATGTGTACAGAATGTTACAAGGCTAGTATTTTCTATTGCATAAACATGCCTAAGAATCAAAGAATATCTAAATAAACTTATGTGCGGGTTAAGCGACCGCGTTTCTTGTATTGCAATAATATGATTGTTTTTTTAAAACTCTAGCCACAGTGTTTGCTATTGCGCTTCTGAAAGGAATTGTCAAAGTTAACCGCACATAATATTGAAGTATGATAAGCCACAAAATGGTCTCTTTAGAAGACCGCGTGTCCTAGAATTGCCAATAAGGATAGAACAGAAAGCTACACAATGAGTGTTTTGAGCTAAAACGTGCCTTATTCCTTTGTGATCAGTGTGTCTGCGGCGTGGATACACATTTTCTTGTTTTCAAACATTGTACATCGCCAGAAATAAACGAGGTAGGTTATTGGTGGTTTTTATCTTTTCTAGATTGCAGCTATAATCAATGTCATTGTTACAAGTTGTAATATTCAAAATAAAATGTTTTGCTGCAAATAGCGCCGCCAACATTTGACGCCAAACGTAGCGCATACTGTCATAAAGCACCGGTATGCAAAAATGCGAACAAAAAAGATGAGGCTTGTAAGTTCTTTTGCTACATACTCAGAGGTGCTTGCCAAAAGAATGCTTCCTTGAACTGACCATATTTGACAGCGGTCTGTTTTGCGGATGTATAATATTGCAGACACAAACAAGAGGAATCGTCATTGTTCTGTCTTTAAAGAATATCAGTCCCAAGCCATTTAAGGACTGTGGCAAAGCTGAGCACAATGGACTAGAAACGTAAAACGAAATACAGCTCTGTTCCACTAAAAGCAAGAATAGCATGGATATGACGAGGTCCTTACTGCAAATACATACCCTTATAGCACCTCTGGCTTCGAGCCGACCTATGCAGCATGGGTGGTGCCTGCGGCTCAGCTGGTGACCAGTTGCTTGCATGGGAGTGGTGACTGATGTTGCAAAACAACTGCATCGTGGGAGGATGGAAAAGACGCAGCTGTGCTGTGTTCTGCCCTGAGCTGACTACCTGACATAGGCAGCACATTAAAACGTACGATCGACACAATCTCAGCGGAGCTTTTGCAAGCACAGGAAATTGACGGAAATGAGATGCCCAAGACACCCCTTCCTGTAAATGCAATTCCCGAGCTTCATCGCAGCTGGCGAGTTTTAGACAGAATACAGACACTCATAACAGAGAACCTTGCCACTGAAAACACACAGCCAGAAGGAGGAGTAAGAGGAGTGTGGGCTATGCAATTGCATGCGTCACGGAGGCGTCGCTGGAGCTGGATGGGGGCAGGAGGCTTGCGCCTGCAGGTCAACCGAGCGCGGATCAGAGCCGAGCTGGAAGGAGGGAGCTGGCTTGGCTTGGCAACAACAGCGGAAGCAGGAGAGACAAGCTACTACACTGCCAGTGGAGCATGTGCCCAAAGGGACAGAGAGAAGGCGCGAAGCGGATCTGGCAAGACACAACACAGATAGTGACAGATGCCAGGCAGCGCCGGAGTCCCCCATAGGGCTCGGCACCACCCCTCTGCACTCCGGCTGGCAGCCTCCCCTCCCCAAAAAAAAGAAGCCGATGTGCTCAGGGCTGCGGAGGGGGTGTTTGGCGCGCGGCTGGTGGCCACCCCCCTCCCTGACATGCCCAGCGGTCGCTGCGCCGTATAGCGCGCATGCGTGTGCACAGCTTAGTCCCTCCCTCCATGAACAATGAACATCTTTGGAAAGAGCAGCAAGGAGCGGCATTTGCGCGGTGGCCGAGGGACGGCTGGACAGCGCTCATCTGCTTGGGGGGGGGGGGTCCAGTCAGCCTCCCCCTTCCTGCGCAAAGTGCCCGCACCTGCGAAATTGGCTTTATATACACCTGGCGCCGACTGGACGGGGAGCCAGAACTGTGCTTCAACGCAACAAACCGCAACGCATTCGGACAAGCCGTTTAAATACTCCTCCTATTCTGCTGTCTGTCCCAGAACAATTCGATTTCCAATATTGCTTCTGTCGTTTTTTCCCCTGGCTTTGGTCATCTTCCATTTGCAGTCCACCACCCTTTGGATCTTTCCTCCCCCTCTTCTTCAAGCACAAGCTTTCGTCTCCCTGCTGTGATTGCCTGTGTTTGTGTTGGCATTCCCTCTGTCCTTCTGAACTGTTTTCGCGGTCATCGCCTTGCAAAATATAACACAAAATAGCACTGGTTGTGGTTAGCGCGTAAATTGACATATCCAACCCATCGTCTCCGCCGCAGTTCAAGCACACACCATCTGCATTTATTGTCATTTATTCAGGGCACTCTAAGAACAACAAACAACATTATCACTTTTACGGTGCACTTGTCGAACATCTAGTCCGCTTATCAGTTTTCGTTTCGGTAGAAATTGACGCTGCAGACTTGCTTTGTTTGTGGTGTACGCTTTAGTATCATTATTATTGCGCTTGGCGATCACTACATTTGTGCGAAGCACAAGGCCATTTGGAAACAATACCCAAAAACGCAAGGGCTCTTACCTGTCGACCGGGCGTGCCAGACAACTTTACAGACGCATCTGAGTTTGATTTCACCTGTGGTGGTTATAACCGGTAAGTCATTGACACTTAATTCAAGTAAATTTTCTCACCTTCTTGACAGGGTATGCTGTGTATTTCCGTTCCCAGCCAGCTTTTTTTTTTCTGGCTAGCTTGTGTGCCACATCCATCTTACGCAGCAAACATTCCTTCGTTTATTCGACATGCACATATTGCTTTTATTAGCTGGCTGTGAAAATGTTGATGGGGTGGCAAAGTGGATTGGCAGCAGTACGCGCGCCTCCGCTCCCTCAGAGCAGCGGCAACACCCTTTTCGGTGCTCACATGAGGCGATATATGGCGGACCTAGAAGTAGCAGGTGATGGTGGCACATCTCTGATCAGCAGTTCTTGTTTTCCGCCATCGCCGGGCCACCTCTTCGATTCTTGGCTCTTTACCTTTTTGTCGCGTTCTCTGCATCTGTGGTTGGGAACACACTACTCAGTACCTGCAATTGTAGCATGACGCAAGAGCCGAGTGCTTTGGTCAAAATATGTGTTTTTCCTACGTTCACTGGCGCCACCTTTAGAAATGTGGCATAGGTTGGCACTTGAAATTTGTATATGACATCGAACACACTGTTATTGTCTCCTATCCTGTTCCGCTCTGTGTCTGCTTGCATGGCAACTGCAGTGGTGCTCTTATTTGGCGGCCTTGCTGTACATTTCTGACAGAGAGTGCGCGTCTCACGCCTATCCGCTTGCCCGTGTCACTAAAATGCATTTAGCTAGCAGTTGCTTTAAAACGCGGAGTGCTATAATTTTTTTGTTGTATCTCTGCCTGACATTATTGTTTATTCTGCGTACACCACACTGCTCCATCTTGCTGCTTTTGTTACTTGTATTTTGTGCATTTGCAGCATGCTTTTCATCCATCACCGCACATATCTTGCAGGCCAACATGACAAGTGTTTCTCTGTCTGTTCTTCATTTCTCAGGCCACTCGTCACTTTGGCGTATTTTGTTCTTTGTTAAAAGTGTACCTATATTTTATTACAGAGTGTTTGCCACGGTTTAATGACATTAACTCTAACTACATTGTGTTTTGTTTCTTTCTTTGATTGTGCGATTGTCTGAATCACATCTATCCATAAACACTCTATCTCGACTCTGTAGTGCCAGTGGTGCATATTCAAACACAACAGCTGCGCTGAACTAGCAGCTACACATATATCTTTATCTAAATTAGAGTGACAGATGGATCAAGGCCATTTGTTTGCGTCTCCTGGCCACTCTTCTGACTTTCCGCATCACCAGCAGCAGCACCCACACCCAATACCAGGGATGAGCCATTCTGCTAGCAACTCATCAGATTCGCAATCGCCTGCCGATACTAGCTCCCCGTCAATGGCTATGACGCCTGGAAATAACTCTACCGAAATTAGTTTGGTACTTGGAAACCAGCAGCAGCCGCAGCAGCATATGAGCGCGCCGGGTTCGGGAAGCCATCAACTTCATCAGCATAATCAGGGACATCCGCAGCAGTCTGGATACGTTGACTCTAGTGCTATATCCCAGCCGCCACAGTCTCAGTACACGCATCTTCCGCCGACCTCTGCGCTACAGCAGTCGGTGTATCCGTCGGCTTTCTCCTCCGCGGCGTCGCCTGTAACCTCGCAGTCACATGGTGTGCAGCCTGGAGGCGCCATGTATCAGACTTCGCAGGGCCACGCTCCTTCTTCAGCGCAGTACGCTCACGATCAGCCCTCAGCTTTGGCACCACTTCAGCTGGGATCGCTTGGCGTCATTGGCCATCAGCGCCCTGCTCCCGGGTTCCCTTACGAGTTTGACCCGAATGACAACAGCTGCCGCGGTGTTTATTCCGCGGACGTGGACCCTTCAAACCCGTCGCAGCATATGCCTCAGCAGCTGTCCACTACAGGTTATATCCGTCATGGAGGCAGCATCCCTGTAACTCCAGCGCAGACTGGGTCTGCGCTCTCTGCTGGTGCACATCCTCAGCACTCGCTCGATATGGCAGCGGCAGCGGCGAACATATCGCTTTCGGTGGATATCAATGGGGATCAGAATGCGTCTAATCAACAGCAACCCATGCATGCATCTCATCAGCACCCATCCTTTGGCGGATCCCCCATGTCCAACCAGCCGATCTTTACAACGCTCAGCTTCCAGAACTCGCAGCTTCAGGAGTATGAAAATTACTCGAGAACTCCCAAGCGCTCTGGTCGTGCCACCAAGCCGAAGCGCACTCCTAGACCGCCAAATGCATTTATTCTTTACCGGAAAGCTAAGCAGGCGGAGGTTATTCGCGACAATCCTGGTGTCTCAAACAAGGATGTTTCGTGCATTATCGGACACATGTGGAAGAATGAGGACCCTGCAGTTCAGGACAAGTACCGTGAGCAGGCCGAGCTTGAAAAAAAGAAGCACAAGGAAATGCATCCTAACTACAAGTATCAGCCGCGCAAGCCGAAAAACAAACGCATACAGGAAGCACAAGCTGCTGCAGGCGCTGGTGGCGCTCTTGTTTCTGGATCAGGACAGGACGGAGCTTTTGGTGGTGGTCTTTCTGTTGGTGGTGCCCCCGGTATGCTTTCCTCTGGTATGAAGGATCACTCTACCTCATCGGCCGGAGCGGGCTTCCAGCACTACCCAAAGTACCATCTGATGATGCAGCCAGGTCAGGGACAGCCGCCATCACAACAGCATATGCACTCACAGGCGACAGCTTCTCAGCAGCAAGCGCAGATTCCGCGTAGCGAAGATTACTACTATCGTGGCCCCATTTCGATTTCCGAGCAGCAGCAGCAATCGCAGCCGCAGCAGCAGCAACAGCATTCTAATAACAGCTTTGTCGGTGTGCCGCCGCCACAGCTGGACATAAAGCCTGGCTTCATGAACGGGATTCCAGCTGCAGCATATTGGACTCCTGCTACTCCAAGCGACGCAGCATTCTCTAACACGCTTCCTTCAGGAAATGTCTTCCATGGCGGCGACCAGGCAGCTGCCGCGCACATGCGTTCGTTTGACTCAGTAGTTCCTCAGCATTCGGCAGCAGCATCAGGACCAGCAATGGGTGCGCAGTCTGCACAAATGTTCCACCAGTTTGATCACACACGTCAGCACCAGCAACATCAGCAGCACGCTCAGCTGCAGCAACAGCAGTTGGCGCATGAAGCTCAGAGCCATCTTGACTATCAGACAGGTCAGCCCCAGCAGTACCACCAGCACCACGGTGGTCAAATGCAGCAGCCTCCGCACTCGGCGCCTGCGCTCGGAAACTATGTCAGCGGGAGCCAGGCCTACCACCATCCTCAGCAGGCTATGGAGGGCTTGGACGGCTCATCAATGGCGACACCTGACTCTCAAGGCTTAGGATTGCTCTCGCCACCAGCAGTCGCATGGTCTGCTTCCAATATGTAACCGCAGTTACTGTCTAAAAGAGAGAGGCTACGCACGCAGAGCTTCTTTTACCTTCTTCATTTTCACTTCCTCATTTACTTATCTCTTTGCACATGTACAGAGAAGCACAGGCACCTTCCACGACTTTGTGGCCATTGGCCGTTCATTTGTTTTCCATCTTTATATGTATTCCTTTCTCGATATCTGCCTGCAGCAATATGACTTTGATTCATTTCAAATGAAGACTACAAATATTATTGTGTCATACTGGTATGCAAGAAATGAACAGTAGGCCCGCACTTTGGCTGCATCCTATGCCAAGAAAATTCGCTGGCGTTATTTTCCAGTGCGAGACTTCCACTCCTTGACTTTGTCGTCAAAGAACTTTTCGAGGCTAGTTGCACATCTCCAGTACCGTGTGCCCTCGCCATTGTAGTTTCTGCAGTTGTCGAATATCTTGCGTGCATCGCGAACAAATGCATCCAGCGTTGGGTACTTGTTTTCATCGACATTTGACTCTAGCGTCATTAGATCTATCATGCAGATAACGATAAACAAGTACAGATAATTATCATTAGTATCCCTGTTTAATAAAGGATTGCTGAAACAGCTTGTAGCGCTTTCTGCGCTGTGCAAATAATGACCTACCCATTGGCTCTTTGACAACGTTATAATAGTCTGGAACCTCTTGCGAGTCCACAGGCTTTTGAAAGGGCCATGCTGACGGATGTACAAGCATTTCACCAACAACAGTAATCTGCCAAGTATTAAGCTTGCTTCGAGCATGGCGGCGGCTTATTTCATCCATTTCTGGCGTCCATCCTGACTCCACTACACTTTTAAAAAATGTTTCCGAATTTTAAATGGGTATTACGGTTTAAGCCAAACATATTTCATATGCAGCATAATCCCCCAGCCTAAAGGGCTAGCTAATCAAAAAAAAAAAAAACATAGAACAAGCCCGCAAGCACAAATAAGACGCAGCAACTTGCTTCATCTGTGAAGCTAGCTCACAATCCGTCAAGGAGGCTGCATCACTACAATGCGGATGTTTTCTGGGTAGCTTACGCTAACTAAGGAAAGCGGAAATGGTAAGTAATTTCTGACCTGTATGCACAACAAAGTGGATAGCGCATCATAATTATTACAGAGTACGTATCTGGGCAACAAGGACATACTCGCACTGCAGAGTGGCGGGACACAGGTAGTGAGAATAGCACCTATGCATATACAAGCCGCTCGCTGTATGGAAGAGGGTTCTGCATTAGAGCGGAAATTGTAGGCAGAAGGACATCTACGAGTTGCCATATACATACATATCGTGCTAAGCAGGGCAGCCATGTGCCCTACATTCTAAAAGAATGACAAGCAAAGCCACTAATGCTACCTTATTCGAAGCACACTAACGAGAAAAGGACATGTACCTCCCATCTCACAATACACTGATCTGTGGCAGTTTCAGGAAAACAGTAGCAAAAAGAAATAGGCTGCACTTGGGACATACGGAATCGGATTTTCATTCGTAGTCCAGAAACACAGCAACAAGTAAGGCAAGCAAATGGCACCCACTCTGCAATACGCAGACGCAACTTATGAATATGTTGTGAGCCACATTATCCATCTCCCACGCCACTATTCCGCGCAAAAATAGACATGTTTTTTAGAAAACATGCTAGTACCAAAAGATAAACACAAACGTGGATGTAGTGGAAAAAGGAAAACAAAGCAATGAGGAGATGTTGTAATGCCTAGCAAAAAATAGGGGGGAATGGTGGATATGCATCTTACCTATACCAGGAATGCTAAACGGGTCAATCTCTGTAAGCTCTGGATTCTCCTTGAAATCTTTCATGCCCGGATAGACAATCTGAGACCTGGTTTTCGCTTGAATTTTTTCAAGCACAGCCTACATACAACACAGCACTCACTTAGAATTTACACTGCCATGTTAATCAATGTATGACAAGACACTATATGTTGGCAAAAAAAAAAAAGTGACATTTGCCTTGGGTGTTCATAACGCAATTATTCATTTGTTTGCTGGTTCAGAAACCTGACCACAATCAATCAAAAATAATATTCATTTGCCATCCACTCTAGCAGCCCACATTTTTTTTGCATTGTGTGAATAGTCAGGAGCCAGCCGCACATTTGCATGCAGTGTGGAATGCGTTTGGCGTACAGGTTTAGAGTCGCTGCTCTTTTCTCCTTCAATGTCTTTCTCATAGACAGGAGAAATTGGAAGGATGTTTTGATGTTGTCAGTGGCAGCTGAAACAAACTCCACCAATAAGAAAAGGCAAGAATTGGTATCTGTACATGATGCATATGTGTGAGACACATGTAGATAGGTACATGTCGAGCTGCATGAATAAAGAACTAGCTCAGACGCATAGCAGGATGCAAAAGAGTAAAGGTATGGAACATGGCAAGGAAAGGCTCGGAAATAGTGTAGTGGTGGTGCACGGGGATGCACAAGAAACAGTTGCAGATCTAAGAAAGCATAGGTCCAAGTAACACTGAAATGCTTACAACTTCCATACACGACAAAAATATTAACATTGCAGGACTGAGCATCACCAGTAATCTTACTCTGCGTGTTGCACCTTCTCGGTGATTTGCCCAAAGAGGCATCAACCAGATGAAGAATGAAACCAGAAAAAAAGGGCTGCACTTTCTTACCCAAATCCCGGCAGACAGATGTGAAATGCAAAGCATACATCGCACATGCATGGATGCCACCGTGTCCCACGCACACCAATTGTATGCAGCGCAGGGCATCTACACACAATTAGGTTGTCCAGGCACGGTTGGCAGATTGGGCCGCGTTTTCAACAGCTGGTGCTGTCGTTTAAGCCAAAAAGGGTAGTACAGATACTGCCCAATCATGGTCATTGAAGGTAAAGTGTGTTGGCCGAAGATTGCAGCAAAATGAAAGTACATCTCTGGTGTGAGTTTGGCTGTGCAATGCATATGGTAAACTGCTAAAGGATGCAAAAAGCCAAAATATTGACTATATGGATATATGAAAGGTACATATAATCTACATACCTCACGTTGCTTTGCCAGAATATCCTTGACCCTTAGGTACTCCACTTTTGGAACCATCGAGCACTACATTAGCCAAAATAGATAAACATTTTGGTTGGTTAGCCACTGCCATACAAACAAGCAGCCCAAGGAAAGAAACAAAAGAATTGACTTCCTAGTCCGCACATTTGGACACAAAAGTAACTAAGCACATTACCGACCGTGAAAAAACATGCAGTTTGATGCTAGCAACACCTTTGTCTGCCCCCTTGTCTCGGTAAGCACAAAAGGAAGTAGCCGCTGCACCAACGCTGCAGCAAATATAGCATGCCACTGAATTGAATTGTCAATTGGAGCAAACGCAAGGATGTATGGAAAGCATCGGCCGAAATAGCAGCAAATCCAAAATGCAGATTGCCCCTCCCCAGGCAAAGCGAACAACGAACTAGTCAGCTGTCGCATTTATGCCAATTCCAAATAATAACACAACGCATTTGAAAAATTACACAATGGTGGGAATAAACAAGCGTCTTCAGGGTTCTGCTTGTAAGTGAATTAAATGCAGCTTCCATATAAGGAAAAGGGGACAGAAAGCCAAATGAAGTGCAAAATGACATATGGCAAATCACAAAATTTCGCATATATGCACAAATTACATGTAGGAACATTAATAATCATTTTAGACACTTGTAATGTTCAAAGGATAGTCACAAAAGACATAAGGCAGATGTTAGTGATAATTCTGCCGCTGTAATGTGTATTTGTGTCTATATCCTGCTATAATGCACGGACTGCTCATCAATTTTGGATGTTCCTCTAACTGCGTCAATATAAGCTTTCTTACCTGCATAAGTGTTCCACCTTCGTAGTCCTTAATATAACCCATCCAAAGTCGTTTGTCCA
>JANBTM010000109.1:0-13204 GCA_027578695.1 Coemansia sp. RSA 1365 | reverse complement strand
TTTTTTTTGTTATCTTGGATTAGGAACAAAAGTAAGATTTATTAGAATTTGTTTATTTGTATAAGCAATTTTTTTTTTTTTTTCCATGATATCGTTAAGAAAATTTTACAAGTGATGCAAGACGCACAAGGTGCATGCAGTTGTGTGAGGTATCCAAAAAAGGAGAGCAACCACGAGTTGCGTGTTTGTTTTTTTGGCACGTGTATGAGACCATCCAGGAGGGGTTTTGCAATTTTTTTGGTTAGGAGATGGCTGACATGCAAGTCAATGTATTTTAGAGTGACTTGTGAGGATAAGCTTATTAGTTAAGCAATGAGAACGCAGAAGAAAAACAGTCAATTTCTAATAAAGTGTTGTTAGTCATCTGCATGTCATCCAAACCATGAATTGCTAATCCTGCAGACTAATATTAGTGTTTATCCCAATCTTCTACCATTGACACGGGTCTAGGACAGCAACAAAATAAAAAATATTGTTGCAGCGCATCCGCTTCAATGTTTTGAAATAGTTTGTTTGATGACAGTTGCTTACGAACCAGGTCAAAGAATATCGCATCCGGAAGTATTGTGTCTGGAAACTCACAATATTTTGTATTAAAGGTTATATTAAGTGTGACACTATTTCTAAAAAAAGTTTTTTTTTTCAGTAAAGAATTTAAAAGGCTTTTTTTTTTTTTTTGTTAGGATTATAAGACAGAAAAAAGTTTAATACGGTAAAAGGGGAGGGCGCCAAAGCCTTTTTTAAATACTATGACAAAAAGAAAAAAAAAGACACTTTTTTTTTTAGGAGGGGGGATGGCTTGGGCGGAGCTGCAAAGAAGACGGTGAATCACTGTGTGAGACATGAGTTCCCTAGCAAATGGTGGAGGGTTGTGGACCAATGATTTCGATTGCTACTTAGTGACGATGCGGCAAGGCAGAAACGGCTGAGTGACTCGGCATTGTGGCCCACGACCATCAAACCCACCCGCCCCATCTTCTCCTTCCCCTTTCCTTTCCTCTTTTCTGCTTCGTGCAAAACGCGCCTGTGCAGTTATTTATCTCTTTTATTGCTTCTTCAACACTCCCCATAGCTTGCACCAGAATCCACCGTCACGGCCACCACAAATCGTTTATGCAGGACGTTCATCATCAAAGGTAGATTCATTCTGTGTTAAG
Organism: Coemansia sp. RSA 1365; assembly: GCA_027578695.1. NCBI lineage: Eukaryota > Fungi > Kickxellomycota > Kickxellomycetes > Kickxellales > Kickxellaceae > Coemansia > Coemansia sp. RSA 1365. Next base: position 12,047 of record JANBTM010000109.1, on the reverse strand, counting down.
GCTCTTAGTCATCTTTGTCTCTATCCTATTCATAATACGCCTCATCATTACAACGTCTACCAAGGGTGAGGAAAAAAATATAAAGCTCTATGGTTTCCCTCACCTACGCGTTTACTTAACAGAAAGGCACTCACTTATCCGCTACGTTTTGGACTTGCCAGTGCATCGCGTGGACAGCTAGAGAAAGCAATATTCTTGAGAAAACGTAATCGAAATCCTCAGGCAATATCTGTTGCTAAAATTGACATTGTGAGTTGATAGTGTTGAACGCTTTTTGTAGACCAGAACACAGAGCAAAAGTAGAATATCTGAGGTGCGTCGTAAGCCTTCCACTTATCAGCGACACACATAATGTCGGACGGCGGAGCTCGCCGCGACGACCAACTCCCAAGCATCCGGTCGCTGACTGGTGGGAACCCCTCAAAGGCGGCGGCCCCACAGCAGCCGCGCGAGTCACAGCAGCAGCAGAGCCAGCCACCAATGCATGAAAGCCCCCACTATCCACCCTACTCTCAAAATTATTCCCACCAACCAAGGCACAATGACCACGCGTACCATTCAACTGCATACTCACCTGCACAGTCCAAGCACCAGTCATCACCCTACAGCCAGTCCCACCACCAGCCTGGCCCTGATACGGCATCTAGCAGCTACGAACAGCGCCTACAGAGCCGTCTACCTCCAGCACGGGAATATCCATCCGCGTACTCGCCACACCAGCATACATATCAGCGCTTGCATCAGCCTGAAGGCTACGCATACCATGCCAGCGAGCCTACCCAGACAGAATCAACATCCTCTGCGTCCCACAGACATCATTCCAAGCATTACCGGACAGCGTACGGCGGTGAACCAACACATTATGAAGGCAGCCATAGCATGCCGACTAATCGCGACCACTACCGACAGCCGCTGCCCCAGCCCCACCAGCGCCCACAGTATCAGTCTGAGCATCCGCCGCTGGTTGGGGCAAGAGAAGGGACGCTGGATGCTGCAGGAATGGCGCGGTCGCACTCACATTACCACACGCAGTATCAGCCCCAGTACGCGCACTATTCTCAGCCTGCTGCAGCCCATGCGTCACTGCCGCATTACCAAGCGCCGCCCAGACGCGAACAAGAGCAGGACCGACGAATGCTACACACGCCTGCTACAATACGCTCGCCTGAATACCAGCACGCTGTGCCACCTTTGCATTACGCGAGCTACGGTGGTCCTAGCTCGCAGAGAGCCACTACGTCCACAGATAACGCGTATCTGACGAGTCGCGGGCACCAACATCAGCCGCCACAGCCATCTGCTGTTGCTACGCATTCGTCGCTCCAAAGTCAGCAGCATCCCATCCCCATATCACCGCATCATGGCACTGCACATCCCATGGCTGGTAGCAGCAGCAGTGTAATCCGTGCGCCTGCACCATCAATGTCGGAAGCTCAAATATTGAGAACAATAAACCGTACCAGTTCGATGATTCAGACTCAGGCCGATACTGCATCAGTACCACCGCTTGACAATGACGACGACGACGATGATGATGACAAAAGCGATGATTTAGGAAACGATGGGGTCGACGAGGCGCTGCTCAAGCGTCGGAAGCGCAACGCCCAGAGCGCCGCACGATTGCGCGAGCGACGCAAAAATCGCGAGCAGGAGCTTACTGGCAGCTGCACAAAGCTCGAATCCAAAATTTCGCGACTGGAAAGTGAACTCAACGAGGAAAAGCGTCGGGCAATTGCTGAGATGCGTGGGGAAAAGTCATCGGCGCGTTTTCCACAAGAATCTCACGATCCTGGTCTACTGGTAAGCACAAACAAACACGGAGAACTTTACGCTGTTGGTATCAAGCGTTCGCATCCGGAGGATATGGATGTCGAGGGTGAAACACATATTGGTAGTCGTTCTACCAATGATGTGCCTATGGAAGGCTCGTCTAAAAAGGTTCGTCCATTACGTGAGCTCGACCAGGTGCGTCTGGACGATCTAAAAATGAAAATCGAAAACCTTGGCGCTCTCAATCAACAGGTTTGCGTCAACCTTGGCGTCCTGCGCCAAGAAATTCAGCGCATTGCAGAGGCTATAGTATCGCAGAAGAAATAATGCTGCCTTTTTGCTACCAAGGAAAGTGTGTCCGCAGCCTTACCTGCTTGCTCCACAAGTCTAGTCACATGCCTGTTCCCAATAACCAACTCAGCCAGCATCATAGTGATTAAGGTTATTTCTGATTTGTGCCAGCATGCTAATGCAGAAGGTGACTTTTTTTTTGTTCGTATTTTCCTTGGTTCTTGTAAAATCGACATAATAAACTTTTGTTATACCTTGTCCAAAAAATATAACGCTTTTCAATGGCAGGGGATCATGGAGACCAGCGTGTTGAGTATTTGAGTCGACAACGCGGGAAGCGTGTGGAACAAAAACATAGTACAACAAAAGCAACTGTCTCAAACAAAGCTGTTGACCGAGCTATTCGGGAACGTAATGATTTTGTGGCGAAAGAAGAGTGTGTTGAGAACAAACTCAAACTATCAACAATAGGTTTAGTAAAATTAGAAGAATTCCAACGCATCAAGGGTGAACTTGAAGAAGAACGTCAGCGCGCTGCCGCCAAAACATTAGTACAAAATAAGCCAAATAATGACAAAACCACACATGGAACAGTACAGAAGAAAAAACCTAAGCGCACTGCTGTTGTAGCACAGAAAAACGCACTGTCGTTTGAAGACGATGACGAGGTAGTGTTAGTAAAGAAGGCAAGAAAAAATCCCACTGTTGATACCAGTTTTTTGCCTGACAAGCAACGCGAAGAAGAAGAGGCTCGATTACGCGAAGAATTGAGACGAAAATGGCTATGTGATCAAGAATCTGTTAAAAAAGAACCCATTACTGTTACATATAGTTATTGGGATGGTTCCGGTCATCGCAAGCAGGCTCGCTGTATTAAAGGCGATACAATTGCTCAGTTTCTTGAAAAATGCAAAGCTCAGCTTCCTGAATTACGTGCATCCAGTGTCGATAGTCTGGTTTATGTAAAGGAAGATCTGATCATTCCCCACCACTACACATTCTACGACTTTATCATTAACAAGGCCCGTGGTAAGTCTGGTCCGTTATTCAGCTTTGATGTCCACGATGATGTGCGACTGACCCAGGATGTACGCATTGAGAAAGACGACTCGCATGCAGGAAAGGTCTGCGAACGGTCGTGGTACGAGCGTAACAAGCACATTTTCCCTGCCAACCGCTGGGAGATCTTCGACCCAGAAAAAAACTACGGCTCCTACACCATCCGCGATTCTAGAAAGCCAAAGTTCAAATAGTCATGTAAGTCTTTTTTTCAACCACAAGAACATTGGAAAAATAACTGTAATGGAATTGTTTATCGGATTCAGAGATCCATAGCTACAGGGCGCTCGACAACGGGTCCAACCCATTGCGCTTGCTGTTCTTCATTTTGACTGTGCTCCGACCACAAGCTAGTGTTCCACTTGGGGAAGACGCGCTTGTACAGATTCATGCAAACAGTATCCATCTGCTTGATGGGCCCGTCAAACATGCACTTCATGTAACCATGTGTGCCAAGACTCTCAGTAATGTGTCCAGTGCGCCCGTATTTTGTGAATAGTTGCACTGGCTTGAACCAGTTGATATCTTCGGGATTAAAGAACATGTAGCGGATAACTGCACCGCGTGTGTGTATCTTGAATGGTGCGCCTGTCAGAATGACGCGCTTGGCCAGAATCCGCGATGGATCAACCGACAGCGATGATCCAGTGCCCACCAATGTAGGCAGTCTGCTGCTACTGTCACCATCCGATGCAGATGATGGCAGATACAGAGAAACCGGAACAGTGCCAAACTGTATCGGCGCAAATATCGTGCCTACACTGACCTCACCTGGCTTTAAAAAGCGCTCAAACTTGTGAACGTTGTTGGTAGTTGCTCCGCCATTCAGGTACTGGCTGAAGATTGGCCGCACATTGTAGCGACGGAAGCCAAAGTGGATGACCAGTGGATCTTTTGAGCGCACTGGCTCTGTGTATTCTGCATTGCGCACAACTGTGAAATTCACCACCGACATTTGATGCTCATACTGATGAAGCCCAAAGACCACAAACGGACGATTGGGATTGTAGCTGGCTGTTACGTGGGCTGGCACTGCTTTGAGGACAATGCGAATGTGCATTCCAGCCTTGGTAGGCGCATTGCCCGCCATTCGAACCACGCGCTGCTGTGTGCGCTTAAAGCTCTCAAACTGGAAGATGCGCGCGTAGTCTAGCGGCAGGTTCTCGTAAGGATCCCAGGGCGATGTGCGGAAGCTCTGCAAGCCTCGGAACCGCGCAAACCTCTCGCGCGCTGTCATGTCCATAGGCGTATCAATCTCATCGGGAAACTGCAGGTCATCACGGTTCAACCGCTCACGCTCCTTCAGATATGCCTTGAGTTGAGCCGCTTCCTCTGCAGCTGTCAGCATATTGTCGTCGTCGTCATCATGTTCTTCGTCTTCGTCATCCATGCTGTTAGCACCACCATTGTTAGTTGGCTTTCCGTCCTTGTCAACACGCATGTCTTCGTACTCTTCCGCATTCTCTTCGCTGGCAGCATCCGAGTCGCTGTCATCCATCATGTCGCTATCGTCTTCATCGCTGTAATCGCTGGTATCTGATCCCTCTTCGGCATTATTGTCTGCAATCCACGCAGCCTGGTATGTCGAAGTCCCCTTCGGCACGCGGAGGGTACGGTCGCCGTCAACAGCAAGCATGCGTTCATCCTCCTCCATTTTCGCCATCTGCTCCCTCCATCCATCCATCTCCTCGTCTTCAGGCCACGTCTGCTCGTTGTTGAGTTGGTTCGGCTCGTTTGAGTCAACTAGTGAGTCTTGATTCGCGGGATCCGGCTGGTCAAGGACAGTCGGCTCATCGTCTTCCTCAATAGCGTTGCCCCTTGCGTCTTCCATGGCAACAGGCACATTCAGTATACGCTCGATTTGAAAGTCGCCAAAATTTGGAATGTGTATCAATCGGTTGGCAGAGATGCTTGCACCCCTTAGATAACCAGTTATCGCCAGTTGTCCCAGCTGCGGATCCTCAGCACTGGGCTCAAATTGCAGATTTTCGGCCATTAGATAGGGTCTACTATCGCGCCACTTGATCCCTTTGGGAACCTGAGATGTGAGCATGCGCAGAATAGCCAGCGACTCGGTGGGTGACTCTGTTGTGTGTACCCTGTCAACATCAGGAAAGAAATGGTGCATGAAACTTTGCAAAGACTTCTTCACATCGTTGCGGCGTTTGGTGGGTACGGACTCTAGACCTCGCACCACTGGAAATACGGCTGGGTGGCCCTGATTCTGGATGGCACTTAAGCAATGTTCTCCAAATGCATCGACCTCAACTTCAGCCGACAGACCCATGATCATGTAATCGGCAACCTTGGCGGCATCAAGTATGTCAAGAAGATTGCGACCAACCTCAACAAACTGTATGGTCTGCTTAAAGCGAGCAATGTCAAGCACACGCGCAGTTTTTAGAGCTGATTCTGGGTATTCCTGATCGACAGATTGGTACAGATCGCGCACGATATTCGAGGGATCCAAATCAGCACACAGTGGAATAACAGCCACGATCTTGGGTGCACGGTAGCGCCCGTTGAATATGCGGGTTGACAGAACTATCTGGTCGCGCTTCTTACGCTGCTCTGTGCGCATGGCATTGCGTCTATCAGCTCGGGTATGTTTGCGCAGCACCTTGCCTTTGACGCTTGCTCGCTGAGTGCGACCCTTGGACTTGTCGCGCAAGCTGTTTTTTGAGGCAAAGCGACTCTTAAACGGCTTGTTCTTCTGCTTCAGCGATGCACGATGGTGAAACGCCTTCTGCTGCTCCTTCGCCATATTCTAACAAACCGAAATAAAAAATAATGCAAGGCAGAAATGTGGTTTAAAGGGTGCAGCAGCAAATGGACATGGATCATGGCAAACTTTTTTTATGTGCCGTTGATTTGATTGCCACACAATTTTTTTTTTGATGGTATGGTTGAACCTTTTTTTTTTTTTGTGGTTAGCAGACTGCTTCATGCTCTTTAAGCTTACACTCAATTTCTATAACGTTGAATTAACACTTGACCTGCTTAACCTTAAAGACAGCGCAGCACCATGGCCAAGAATAAGGATGGTAGGAATATTGGCAGACGACATACGCGACTAAAAGCCAGACAATAACACCTTTATTGGTATAAAAACACACGCTAACAATTGAAGCAGAACACACACCCTTTTATTCAGATTCTATATTTGCCTGCACAGTGTAGATAACGCGACAGAGAAGCCAGATCTGATCGACATGTCGACGGTTTCTGAAGAGGAGATAAAGAAGGCACTTTCATTTTCACCCGAGGATATGGCAGGACCTTTACTGGAGGAATCTAGTTTTGCCACGCTGTTTCCAAAGTATCGGGAGGGATATTTGCGCGAAGTGTGGCCGCTAGTAACAAAGGCATTGGAGAAGGGAGGAGTAGCATGCAAACTGGATCTTGTAGAAGGAAGCATGACTGTGAACACCACTCGTAAGACGTGGGATCCGTATTACATTCTAAAGGCTCGGGATATGATTAAGCTTCTTTCGCGTAGTGTGCCATTTCCACAGGCAATGAAGATTCTGGATGATGATATGGCGTGTGATATTATCAAGATAGGTAATCTGGTACAAAACAAAGAGCGGTTTGTGAAGCGGAGACAACGGCTTTTGGGACCCAATGGCAACACACTCAAGGCAGTGGAGCTTTTAACCGAGTGTTATGTGATGATTCAGGGTTCTACGGTATCGGCAATGGGTTCGCTTAAGAATCTCTCATTGGTTCACCGAATTGTGGAAGATTGTATGAAGAACATCCATCCAATTTATCATATCAAAGAGCTTATGATTCGCAAAGAGTTGGCAAAAGATCCAAAACTTGCAAATGAATCATGGGATCGCTTCCTTCCTCGGTTTAAGAAGCGCAATGTCAGACAGCATAAAAAACCAAAGGCTACGAAGAAAAAGAAGGAATTATTCCCACCTGCACCAACTCCAAGTAAGATTGATTTGCAACTGAAGTCTGGTGAATATTTTCTTAAACCCGATGAGAAGAAAGCACGTGAGGCTGAACGTAGAAAACAGGCTTCTGTCGAAAATAGAGCGAAAAAGGTTGCAGAGCGTGAAAAGTCTTTTGTTGCTCCAAAGGAAGATTCACCAACTGCCACTGCCAAGAATAAGAAACATACGGATAATTCTGAGAAAGATCAGCTGGAAGCTCTCAGAAACAAATTCAAGGCTCAGGCAGACATAAGAGAAAATAAACGAACTATCGATAGCTCCACTGCTGAAGATTATGTGCTTCAGCCAGCAAAAACCAAGAAAGTTAAAAAGTCAAAGTCAACGTAGATATTTTTTTTTTTCCATTATTTCTACGGAATGTTAAAAACTAATGCGACGTGGAGAATTAATTGCTGATAATGGATGTTGGTGCTTTACGACTGCTTGCTGATACACCCATTGCAAATGCTGATCCATGAAGTACTTGGAAATGTGCGTCAACGCCACTTAACAATCTAAATGGAACTATTGTAATTGCTTGCCAAACAGCCTTGTATTTGTTATATGGAACGCGTATAGTTGCTCTGGGATACTCGTAGTTTAATATATCAACAGAAATGCCTCCGCCAATAGCACCATGTAATTGATTAAGAATCATCTCCAAATAACTGTGATACTGCTGAGCATCTATCTCTGTTTTGTCACTTGTAACTAGACAGATGCTAAAGTAGTAGAACTCTTGTTTGGAGATCGTGGTCCTAAATGTAGCTGCAGACTCTGCAGAAGAATTATGCTGATCTATCTCCATATCCATCGCCGATAAACGTTTGTAAATGTTAAAGTAGCTAATGTTACACAACATATTCATACTGATTACAAAACTATTTACATTTAAAATTAAAGAGAAAACTTATGGTCGCAGATTAAGTAACATTTCGGGACGGCTGATCAAGGCACAAATAGCCATTCAAAATATATTACATCCTGTCAACAGAAAAAATATCTAGATAGAAAAAACAATTAGGTCTGACGCTTCTTTTTCTTAGGGTGTAGCGCATTCTCAGGCATATGAAGTTCAGCTGTAGCCACAGCAGAATCTCCCTTGGCTTTTTGTAATATTGCCTGGACTATTCGCTCACCATTAGGAAGTTTGCGAATTATATCCTGCATATAAAGCGACTCTCGTTTAAGTTGATCATTGGTCCTCCGAAGATAGTAAATGTACTCTGTAGATTTTCCTAGAATAGTTGCCTTGTTTAGTTTTGTAGCTGCTTCAACTCCATCTACATGTGTGTCGCTGTCTTCAATATCTTCGTCTTCAGTATCTACTGATGCACGTGTGCTGCTGTGTGTTTTCTTTGGTCGAATATGCTGAAGTGCTGGCACAGCGTTTCGAAGATCACTAATCCGATCATTTATATTGTTGCGGTAGCGCCGCTCAATGGCATTGTGCGCAACTTTGCGCTGATGTGCTACAGGCGGCTGTCCTTCCAGAGTAGTAGTGTCATTGGATCCTATTGCGCCAACAGTCTTTACACGACCAATCGGGCTTTTTTCTGGCGTAAACATGGGCCCAGCAAATGTATCAGGGTGGTACGACGTAATGCGCTGTATAGGCGCCCCTATAACATTCATCTTTCCATCAAATGTTGCAGGCAAAGTGAACCGTTTGCTCAGTGGTGCACCCGTTGGTGCAGGCATCATGCCATCCTCCAAATCCTGGTATTTACGCTTGCCACTTATTCCACATGCGCCCGACAGGAGCTGGTCAAAGTCGTCAGTTGGTGCAAAAAGCCCACCAGTAGGCGTAGTAGTCATGGAAAGATCAAAGGAAGGCGAGAAAGTCGATAGTGGTGCCTGCATAGACGAGCCAAGAATTGCGGCCAGATCGACATTCGAAAACTGCTGTCCATACAGCGAACTGCCAAAGTCTACTGTACTAGCTGCCAACGGATCATCCACACTTAGCATGCTAGTAGTCGGATATACTGCCGGTCCACTTGTAAGGCCAGCAGCAGCAAATGCTGCGTCGGTGCTAGGTTCACCGATTTGTAGTGACTGTATTGACTGAGCAGGAGTTATTCCCACAGAATTGATCACCATAGGATTGTCATAGGCTGGTACATCCACCGGGGATGCATTTGTGTACACGGTAGAAGACGCAGATGCCAAGAACGTAGCCAAATCCTGGTCGTTAACAGCAATGCCCGGCTGCTGCTGCGGAGTAGTTACTGGTGACATTCCGAGTAGACTGTTTAATGCACGGATGTCGTCGTCAGACCGAAACTGCGAAGTAGATGTGTTGCTAAGAGGAGTGCTCATTTCTTGGCACTCTGTGACTTGGGATGGGTTCATAAAGCAAAAAAAGATATGCGGTTGGTAGATGTTATCAGATATCACACAAAACAATGATAGTACTAATGTGTGAAGAAACTAGTATAGTAGATAGATTATAACTGCTTCCTGAAGAAGGAAGATGAGAAGCTGTGATGTGCTTGTGGATAGCGATTAAAAAAAAAGTATTTCGTGTTTTTAGAGGAAAAATGAAGTTGTATCTTACGAGTCTTTTCCTCCTGGGTTGCTTATATGCAAAAATAAAAGACCAACCAGAAAAAAAAAAAACAATGGCCGAGACAATTCATGCACATCCTACGGGAGGTAAGTGTAGAAAGATCTGGTGCCCCATCCCGTCTTTCCTTACGCATGGTGGATATCCGGGGCAGGTTTTTTTTTTTTGCTTGGATGCGGGAGATTCCGACAAAGAAGAGAAAAAAAAAACTGTTGCTGGCCGATTTTTTTTATGCTTAGCAACAAGAAAAAAAAATTGATGGCCGATATTTCCGGGGGCCGTCTAGTAGGCTCACTGGCCAACATGTGCAAGAAGGGATGCAAAAAAAAAAGCGGAGAAAACAATTCTTTTTGGTTGGGTGCAAGAATAGGCCGATTAATTTTAAAAATAACTCACGGACAACCAAGCTCTACGTAGAAATTCCAATATCGTCCCACCAAGTCCCGTGTAATACTCTCTCCGCTAAAATGAAGATAAACACTCTCCCCGAAAATAATTAGTGACTTGGTGCCCTTACATAAGCATGTGCCTAAAATATGACGGCCCCGCTTAACCTTGGCCGAGGTATATTTGACTTTTGAAAAAAAAAGAGTTAAAGAATGATAGCGAGCAGTCACCCCATATGAAAAAAAGGGGATGGAAGTTAGTAGAGTTTTCATGCGAGACTAATGTCAAATGAAGCCTAGTGAGCTAAAGTAAATGTGACATTATTTTTTTATTGTTTAGAAAAGCAATAATGCTTTCAAAAATATCAATATAACACTTGGGTAGTTTATTGACATTTGCCTGCTAATCCAATCAAAATTTCTTAACTAAGCGCACGTCAAAAAAAAAAAAAGGCTGGAAAAGTACTTGAAAGCGTCAACATTTGGTAAAGTTTCAGTAGATGCGCTTGTGGAGTTGACATAAGCAAGTCGGAGTTCTCAAATTGTCGGTGATGCCGGGATTCCCGTCCAGTGACAACCCCGGGCCGGTTATGCTGGGTACCTGCATTCACGTGCACGTGTATCAGCATACAGATATCAGTTCTGTCGGCCAGCTGCAGGAAAGACTGTAGATCGTCTCGCAATTGACAACCGCCCTTATCATTCACAGGGAATACCAGGGTTCTAATGGAAAGCATGTATTGCTATTGGGGGGAGGTGATTCTGAGAAAGCCGATAACGTCAATGAATATCACATATATTGGTAAATGAACCACCAAAAAGAGTCGCTATCCACAAATGCTGTTAGGTATGCAAGAAAAAAGCCATTTCAAGCCGTAGACGCTGAGACCAGCGCTGCTATTCGTCTTTTTTTTTTTCCATCCATTCAACTGGAGGGTGGCTTTTTGGCAAGAAATAGCCTCAAAAAATACTACAGTCATTCGAGTATTACATCTCAGTCAATATCTGCGTTCGGGTTTCAACATCGTCCTCGATTATTTTAATATTTGTAGGAATATCTTTCCAAAGCACTGGTCTAAAGCGTGTCATAATTTTAAAAAGGTTTTACAGTACGACTGTTAGTATATAGTCCTTATTCCTTAACACATATGACCTAGTGTCAGGTAGATGCAGATAAAATATGAGTGCTAAAGTTGATAAATATACGTGAAAAATAATTTATATAAAAAAAGCAAAATAAAGAGAAAAAAAAGTATTTTTAATAATTGCAAACTTATACAATGCGTTAAGAAGAAAAAGGAAAAAAGGAAAACACATGCCCGCGAATCCAACAAGAGCGCTTAAATAAAAAATTTTTGCTGCGCGTGCCAGGTGCCCAAGTTACAAGATTTGGGTCCTTTAGTAGGTCATGCTCAAAAAGAAATGATATGTCGATTTCCCCCCTCCCTTCTTTCAAATGCAAGTGTAGCTTTGGGTTGATTAGTATACACAGAGATTGTGTGTTGTGCAACCGCATACGTTATTTCCTTTATACATAAGTTAAACGCAAGTCGGAGGCCATATTAAACACTGCAAAGAAAGATGTCAAAGAGAAAAAAGGCGGAAGATGGTCGATGAAGAAAGAGAATAGGAATATGCCGTCCCATCTGCAGGTATGTGTACAGAAAAAAAATTATGCAAGAAGGCTTGCGTTGTGGAGCGCGCACAAAGGCAGGTTGTGCAGCATTGCAGCAGGTATTGGGTAGCAAAACAAGTATTACACAGCAGCATCTCTCAACCGGCATGCCTACCAGGCTATTCTGATTATCCGATCTGAAATGCATTTTGGCTCAATAATATCGCCTATTCCTTACACTACATTGCTCTTTTACCTCCAGAAACACTGTGCTATTATCACAACTAGCAATGATACAAGTAATGGTTCAAACAAAGACTGTGTAGCTGCGCAAAATCACACCTTCTCAAACAACATCTAAGACATCTAAAGATAGCATATGTAATAAATATGTGGCCGCTGGCAAACCATGC
>JANBTM010000108.1:4367-31026 GCA_027578695.1 Coemansia sp. RSA 1365 | reverse complement strand
ATCGGCAAGTCGCTGCTGATGCTCGTTTTGGAGCCATTCGTGCCACTTTTGCGTGCGAGCAGCCCATTGCTCCTTACAAGCCGATTGCGCTGCCTTATCTGTCGCCAGCTGCGCACGGCGCGAGTGGTTGGCATAAATGTCCTCGGTGCCTGTCAGGAAGCACAGCTTGTAGGTGTTGACTGCTATTTTGATCTCCAGATTCGATCGCGAACTGATCACATAGTCACACTCGTCAGCATGCAAATGACGCCGCAAATATGGCCGTGGACGTAGTTGCAAAAGCTGTGGCACGCCCTCGGTAGGCTCAAACAGCACATAAGAGTCGACATAATATGCCCAACGCTCTTCCTCCGTCACCGCCTCGTCTAATGTAATGTCCTCACGGCGCAGAAGCTGGATGGTCATGGTCTGCGAATCGTAAATGTAGTCGACGCGGAACACATGCTCATCTGCTCCAACAAGCGCCTCTACCTTCATGCGGTAAGCGATGTGCGAGCGCAGCGGACTCTGCTCGTGTACCGGCGGCAACGTCGTAAACAGTTCCAGAATGTCAATGCATCGCGTATCATTGATCAGATTCTGAATGCTCTTCGAAATCGCCTGAACAACCTTGTCAACGGTCAAAATCTTGTACGCGTTGATGCCATACATGACCCGCATGGCCTCATCAAAGCTGTTGTTTTCAAGTTGTCCCTGCAGGAACTGGTCCACTAGCTCCAGGAAAATCGCATAATAGTCCGTATGCTCCAGGTCGTAAGGTTTAAGTACATCCAGCTCTGGCCGCAGTCCAAGCTTTGTAGCCACAGATTGCGATTGATGTGCTTGAATCACCTTAGTCTGACACTCGGGTCCCAGTTCGCGCAGGCGGTTGAAGCGCTCGTAAAGCACTTGGAACAGCCGCAAAAAAACATAGTAGCTGCTGTTAGTATAGAATGCGCGCGACACACTCTTGGCTGTCGTACCAAGTGATGGTGCTGCAGAGGGATCGCGAGCAGCTGACCCAATCTGAATCCATGAGCGAGATGAGATAAGACCCGGCGTCGAGGGCTTGCTGCCTTCTTCACCACGCGGTGACTTGGCCGATCCATTAACATGGCCGTTAGCAGTAGCAGGTTTGGGAGCTGCTTTGTCAGTCCCATCGGCATCATTTTCGCTGTCTTTCAAATCAGACTTTCCCAAATCTGGCGCACCAGGTTCCTCTCTATCGCCGTTAGACTTGTCAATATCCATCGCGTCACCGCCGGCTGTATCCAACAAAGTATCTTTAGGATCTGTCGACGCATCTGCAACAGCATCGGTTGCTGCCACACTATCTCCATTGCTTGGCTCTTCAGCTTTGGTAGTGTTCACATTACCGTTCAAAGTATGACCATTAACAGCGAGCGTAACCGTATGAATCTTATCCAAATCACCAGTTTCAACATCTTCATCGCTAGGGTTCTCCTCGTTATCCGAGACAGACTGTAAGTGATCAGGGCTCTCAATACCCAGCAGACCACCAAAAAGTTCATGGAAAAAGCGCTCCATCATTTCCTTTTCCGCCGGTGCAAACTGCGAATTCTGACGACCGACATGTGCCAGAATGGCGTTGATGACATCCGCAATCACTGTAGATTCTGAAAAGTGGTACTCCAATTGATAACGATGGCGTAGTGCTGATGTAACCTTGCGGTTTTGTGCGCGTGCACTACCAGAAGCCTCATCCGGCATAAGATTCTGCTGCTCACGACGGCGAGTTTCAATCTCTGCAATAAAGTGCTTGGGTGAGATGTTTTTGCGGTCGGCTGATTTGAATGTCAGACCCTGGTGATCCAATGCACGGTAGTAGTTCTTACTGTCACTCTCGCGCCATATCTTGGCATACTCCCGACGCTGGCGACGCCATTCCTCGTCCTTCTGCTTAAGACGTTTAAGCACAATCGGAATTGCAACCACTGGATGCGTGTGCATGGCCTTAATAATCTCGAGTGCACGGTTTGAGTCGTACACTTTGCGCAACGCACGCCGTGGCAGCGCCTCAGACATACCCAGAAAGTTCTCTGGTAGAACCACTTGCGTTTGACGGTCTGCCCCCATCTGCTCGATTTGCTGGGCAAATGGCGTCAGCTGCCGGATCACAGACAAATTGGTGTCTATCTCAATATCCATCTCGTGACGGTCCTCTTCGCTGCGGAACATAGCCTCTTCGAATTGGTTTTTCTTATGATGCACAAACTCCGTATCCTCAGATGCCCAAGTAGGATGGGAAGCCCAACGGTCGTTTAACACCTCGTAGCACATCGCATCGCGCCCAGAACATTTGGCTTTTGTGCTTGCATCAGGCAACAGACGATAGCTTGGTCCATACGACTTGCACTGCGCAAGACTGACTTTGGGCCGCGTCGCTCTCAGTGTCTTAGCAACTTCCTCGGGAGACATGTACGGTTTTGGTTCAGGCCCAAGAATCGACTCAATGACATCCTCATCGCCCGAGCGACTGTCTTCCAGCTCAGTTTGCTGTTCATCAAATCCAACAAACTGCTTGAACCACCCAAAAAGCTCGCTGTCGTCGCCAATAAAGCTTTCTGCGCGCTCAACCAGTGTTCTCGGATCAAGAACTTGCTGATTATATAGATTTAGCAGCTTGAGGAACTCGTTGTAAGCATTAGGTTGTCCTATAAACCGCTTCACACGCTCAAAAAATGCAAGCTCTTCGGGAGTAGCCGTGGCAGGATTTGCCGCCTGTTGCTGTGCTGCACTCAATAACTGGCCGTATCCCGTAGCCCCGTCGCCCTCAGCCTTTGCACTACGACTGCGCCGCTTCGCCGAACTTGCACCGGGTCCCTGTGTGCCACCCATCACACCGCGCCGCTTGCGACTTCCTCCTGGCGTGTTCCCAGGACCCTTAACTTCATACGCCATCCCAGAAGATTGCCCTGCTCCGGAAGCAGTAGAAATCGGACCGCCTGTCGGACCAGCAGCAAATGGATCAGCCGAAATATTAGCAGCGCCAGCCGCTGGTGCAAAGTTCCCCAGAGGCGGTAAACGACCTCCAACCATTGCATCATTACCATTCATACCGTGCTGAGAAGACGGCCCCATCTGACCAAGCTGTCCTTGCGCAATGCCACTGCCTGCAGCAGATACTTGCCCCATACGAGCATACGCAGCGTTGGTCGAGCCAAAAGCAGCCAATTCGCTTACGCTAGAGTCAGATGTATCCGGCAAAAACTGCTTAAACTCATCAAGCAAGTCAGGAGCTGACAAAAACAGATGTTGCACTTGTCCATAAACCTCCTGAATAGGTCGCGATTCCTTCTGATAGGTCTGCAAAATCTCCAAAAACTCTTTGTAGCGATCAGGCTCCGCAGCAAAACGCATCTTAATCTTGTTAACATAAGTAATCGCGTGGTTAAACTCAACCGGCACCTGCCGTGGACGCTGGGACGCTGATAAGGTTGGTGATCTTATTGCGCTAGGAGAGCGTGCTGATACAGGCCCACCAGCTGCTCCTGGTGTTGTAGTGCTTTGATATGTGCTGCCCTGTGCTGCCATAGCCTGCGACGCTGGCACCTGCATTCCCTGGACGCTTGTACCACTAGTCATAGCACCCTGAGGCCCTGTCCGCCTTGCTCCATATTGATCGCGCGCCCCATAGTGCTGCTGCTGTTGCTGCTGTTGTTGTGGGCCACGCTGTGCGATGGGTTGCATGGATGTACTTTGCGGTGACTGCGGGTGATTCTGACCTCCCATGCTTGCTGGCGCACCAATCTGACGATTCATATCTGGGATTATCGATCCGCTTGGTGTCGTTACACGCACTCCCTCCGCCGGATCATCCGAGCATTCTATGCGATATCCAGGCGGAAGAAATGTGTTAAAGCCCTGAATGAGACTCTGACTGCCAAAAAAGAGACGAGATACGCGGTTGATCACCCCTGGTGTATCAATTGCATGGCTTTTAAACTCCTTCATAATTTCCAGGAACTGGTTGTAAACCTCAGGCCTATCTTGAAACTGTGACTTGACCATATCCAAGTAACTCAACGCGTCAGTTACATTCAAAGGCCGACCGCTGGCGTCAGGCTGTGTCTGCGACTGTTGTTGTTGTCTGGCGTGTGCCTGTTCATTATTTCCACCTACGCCAGCTGATACTGGTGCTGATGCCGCAATGCTTGTTGTCGCAGCTACACTACTCTGCCCCCCTGAAATCGCTAAGCCAGAAGATTGAGAATGTGCTGTGACAGGCGCAGCTCTGGATACAGTCCCCATGCTATGCGATGGCCCAAGTGGCGGTACCGCTGTTGACGCCAATGCGGCCATCGACGTAGGCATAAGAGACGATTTCGGTGTAGTTGCAAAAGTCGATCCTGCAATCGGCCCAGTAGATGAAGCATGCGGGACACCCCCAACCGCTGTCGCGCGCGGCGACTGCTGCGCATGCAGCGGTAGTGGCGTGCTTTGAGCAGAGATAGCGCGATGTGTTCGCGGTGAGTGAATCTGCTTGGGTGGCGGCGCAGATGCCGTGTTCTGGTGCGGATGCGGAGACTGCATTGCCAGCCCCTGACTGCCCGATACTGGCCGCGCACCAGGAGAGGACATGCTCTGCGGCGGAGGCATGCGCGGCATTGGTGTCTGTGTTGTTGGTGGTGATCCATATGTCGCCGTACGTACCACCGACTCATCGTGAGCCACCACCGGTTGCCCAGATAGTGGCGACGAAGCCGGGTGATTGGCGCCAGACTGTTGCATGTTACCTTTGATTGGTGGAAACGCTGACGTCTGCGTGCTTGAAAATGTCGGTGAGCGCGCATACGTGCCTGAAATCAAAGGTAATGAGTTAGTTCCTGCTGCTGTGCTTGGGCCTGAACTGGCATTTGGCGCCATGGTGTGTGCAGTGGGATAAGATGACTGCGAGTGAGCCGGAAGCGAGCTAGGTGGATATCCTGGTGCGGACCGAGCCGGATGTGGGGCATTCGGCATAGTTGAGGAATTCGGCCCGGGTGAAGCACGCGATATCGGCACCATATAAGAGCGCATGCCTGCACCAGATGGTTCTGTCTTGGGTGATAACGAGCTACACGCCACAGAAGCAAAACAATATAATCCAATTAGCTATAGCACAAAAAGTCAGAACAGAAAAAGCAATATGTCTGACGTACTCCTCGCATGTGACTAAGGAATGCGTAGTCACCAGCACTGTAATACAAGACAACAACTGTCCATATCGGTACTTTTAAAATCCCCCATGAACACAAAAAGCACGAAAAAGTCATGATGCCAGGGCACGCAAGGGAGAGAGAGAGGATTAGGGCCACGATTACTCCCCTCTTTCCATGAAAGAAACAGGCACATATGGCGCAGCCAGTATAGCTCACTATGCCGAAAAATAGTACGCGTAAGTGACATTTAGAATTAGAAATAAAATAGCATAAACTTACCTTTGAATTGGCGGTAGTTGGTTAGGTGTCGCATACCGATGTATTGTCGAGTTTGAAGCAGCAGAAGCAGGAGGACCTCTCTGAGCTTGCGTAGCCTGTTGTTGATGTGACCCAGAAGGAGTCATAGTACTTTTTCCTAAAGCTCGTGAGTTACCACCACTCTCCATTCTCTCTATTGCCGCTTCTAATATTTTCCTCCTATAGATAACGTGTCTGTTGTTTACACTGAAGAGTGTCTAACGTTCGTGAGAAGAAAATAAATGGAAATAAACTAAAAAAGAGTAGTCAAGAAGAAAAAGTAAGAAAATAGGTCTTTAATATCTGCAGCAGTCAACTTCAAGGACACCAAGAAGTATGGATTTCGAAATTTTGCAAGAAGTGCCAACAAAGGTATTAAAGCGCATAAAAAAAACACACAAGGTTTGAAGTGAGAAAAGTTGCGGTTCGTGATGGGACAAAGAGAGGGCAAAACACAAAACCCCTCTTCCCCTTCTTTTTTTTTTTTTTGACCAGCAATTCTTCTCCCACCCCCCATTCTCTATCCACTGATGTGGTCTCAAACCACAGGCAAAAAGGATACGGCGGTAGGACAAGCTTCAGTAATACCAAAACTTCCCCAAACTTTTTAATGCCATTGCTTGTCACCAATGACATAGTATAAGCTTTATGTCAAAGTAACAAAGTTCCTACAAAGAAACGCAACTTACCTTTCTCTGACTTTATCCACGTAACGCTTATAGGTTAACGCAAAAGCTCTTTTTAAATAAACCTCCTCGTAAGTGGTGTTTACAAGCACCAACACCTTGTGTTATATAAACAAGAAAAGAAAAAATTTTCTTCTTTTTTCCGAAAGACTAACAGAACTGTAAAAAAATAGTGGAGTTTGGTTTTATATGCAGACAAGCAAAAGCGTTATCCTTGGCGGGCTGAAAAAAGAAGAAGAAAGACAAAGCGACCTCAAACCCACCCAAAAACGCAGGTGAGGTCACGGCCTTTATTTTTTTTGTCAGGAGCCTATTGTCCAATTGGATTCAAGAATCTCCTCTTATTCAGCAATCGCGGTCTGAGCTGATCTGTCAGATCGCGATATCACCAGTCACTTCAGTCTTCCAGGCCCAGTCGTTGGCCAACAGTCATTTGCTGGCGTCGCTCACGCTGTACAGCAAATCCATCATCAGTGGAGTGAGCATCACGTCCACCAGTGCCAGCCAAATCCTTCTGCTGCTTTTGCTTTATGCTATTTTCCTGAATGCGACCGAGTAGTCTGTGGTGCATTGACGCGAGCACATCGACGTCTTTCTGCGTAACAGCAATCGATGCTGGCGGATGTCTGATCATTGTGTAGTAGCCTCCCTTATCCAATCGCCTTGCTTTCTTCTCGCGTTTGTTGTTGAGACGCCGCTGATCGACCTTCTCCCTTATTCTCACTGCGCAGTATCCAGCAGTTACCTGCTTGCAAGTCGTACGCGCAGTAAAATTGATGCGACTAATTAATTTAGCCTCCAAATGACCAGTGTGTGCGTTGCAGGGGAGTACAGCCAAACTGAAAGAAACGAGCTACAACTGCACAGTCAGAATGGTGTCCACACATGGTCGGATGTATCATTAAAAGAGTGCACCTAACACTTCTACGGTTATGGTGATCCGCGTGCGTGGTTTTCCTGCATGTCACAACATTCGGGATAAGTAACCTTTGCTTCAAATCAGGTAGAATGATGCTTAACTAATAAGCTTTTGAATATTGTTAAGGGTTTGTTGTATAAGCTCATAAATATCTAGATCATGTGTTTAACGACAAAATAATCTTACACTTAAAGTTTAAAAACTTGTATGATACACTAGAATGTGGAAATTGAACGAATAATGATGTATACATGGGCATTTCTGCCTATCTTTGGTTGCTCTGTGTTTGCGAGCAAAAAAGTTTCTACGCTGCAAACGTCACCTGCTTCACTGGCCTCAGGTTATTTTTGGTCTCTGACGCATTATGATGGTCACTACCACCATAGCCATCGCCACCGACTGCTGACGCCGACAGCGCTCTGCTAACGCTCTCCGAAGAAAGCCTGCGAGGAATTCCGGTGTGTCCATTGTACAGGGTGCTGCTTGTACGACACAGAACAGACACATAAGAAGTACTGGCAGCCAGTAGCCCCCGCCCGTTTGCCTTACCAACGGGGCCGGCCTCGGGCCCCGAAAACTGTATATGAGATGAGGCGTTTTCGTCCGACATTGGTGTCAGCGTACCTGTGCAGCAGCAATTGTCGCGGGTAGCTGCAAGAGCGCTGGAAAGAGAGTGCATAGAAGAGCTTGTGCTGTTAACAACCATACCTCCACTGGTACCGTTGCTGCTGCTAGCACACTCGCTTGCCTGGATCTGCTGATGCAGCTCTTCCATTGCCGCCGCATGCTCTGCAGCGCTGCGCACCCCGCTTCCAGAGGTACCAGTTTCTGTTGCAAGCTCGATAATCAACGACGACGCGTTTTCACGCAACAGCTTGCCGCGTCTCATCCGCAGAGAGCTTACATTAGCCACCTGCTCGTCATTTTCTGGTGCTGTGGCACTAGCACCATCGACTGGGATATCGGCTTGCACTGCCGCATTATCGCTGATCACTCCCTTGGGAAGCGAAGTGTACCATTTAATAATTGCACCGCGATCAACAAGCTCACATTCATACAAAATGCGCAGTAAAATTGGGTGCATAACCAAGCGCGTCTCCCTGTTGGCCTCGGACAAATCCTCCAGCTGTTGCAGTATCAAAAGCTGGTCGTTTGGCAGCCTAATATACGTGTGCAAAAGCTTTGAAATCTGCAGCACAGCCTGTTGTGGCGAGCAGGCTCTATCCCGCTGCTTCTTTGACAGCGCCGAACGCAGCTGGCCTTTGGCGTCTGGCTGCTGGTGTTGGCTATTATCGTCTCCAAAGCCCTTTCCGGACTCGGCCAGTTGATACAGTGACTCAACAAAGGCGCATAGAACTGATGCATGGTTGGGTGCATACTTGTCTGCCTGTATCTCCAGGTTATGCAACATGAACCCCAGACTCAGCCCGCCACGCGCACCCTGCTGTAGATGCGATGATGCGCGAAGGATGAACTTTGCAATACGCTGGTCTGC
The DNA here is from genome assembly GCA_027578695.1 of Coemansia sp. RSA 1365. Classification (NCBI taxonomy): domain Eukaryota; kingdom Fungi; phylum Kickxellomycota; class Kickxellomycetes; order Kickxellales; family Kickxellaceae; genus Coemansia; species Coemansia sp. RSA 1365. Next base: position 22,488 of record JANBTM010000108.1, on the reverse strand, counting down.
TGGCAGTTGCGCATTGTACTCTGCCTCCTGCTCGTCCAGTGACTTTTCTGCTTGCCCTATAAGATCTCCAGGCAAGGCAGCAGCGCCGTTGTGTTTAGGGCGCTCAAGGCTCTCAGGAACAACGCAGTCAATATCCGCTGCAATACTCAGCTTGCCAGATTTTGAGTAGTAGCGGTCAATCATTGCTCGCGCAGGGTCAACAAAGGCATATTCATCAGCAGAGAAATGGGACCGTAGAGTTTTTGTTGATGGGTCATCATCCAAAGCTTCAGACACCGCGCTAAATTCCAAATCAAAGTCAGACTCTGACTCAGATTCGGACTCGGACTCAAAGTCTGATTCTGTGCCGCTGTCACTGGATTCAATCATATCGGGGCCGTGCGCCGAGCAGATCCTGTCAAATGCAAATTCTAACCCATCCATATTGTCTTGCCCAGCTTCGTCTTCAAAATCACTGACATCAAGCTCCTCACCAACATTATCATCGTCATCATCACAACTGCTACTGTCGCTGTCCTCAATATCCCACTTGGATCGACTCGTAAACATAACATTAGACCCGTTGTCGCTGCCAGCTTCTAGCTCGCTGTCGAATGTGGGGTCGGCAAACTCGATAGTCAGGTCACCTGGTACAGCCAAACCTCCAGACTTTGAAATCGAAGTGAACGCAGTCTCGGACACACTACGTTGAATCTTTGGCGGTGGAGACCCCCAGCCAGCAGCAGGGCCCATTAATGGGGAAGACGTGCACGAGGCCGTCGAGCCAATATTATTATCCCTGTTAATAGCAGTGGCAGCTCCTTTGGATGTTGTGGCCGTGAACCCCGGCTGGAATCCATAGTCCGCGTCACTGTCTACGTCGCTATAATCTCCATCGCTGTCCATGTGCTGGCGCGCGCGCTCTTTGTACTCCTTTACGACCTCTTGCAGGTCCTCTTCATGTTTGTTTTTCAGGGCCTGTAGCTGCGTCGCGTTAGACTGGCGCTCTGTCTCAAGCATCTCCTCTACCTCTGAGTATGCCTCGCGAATAATCTGGTTAGTCAGCTCAAGTTTGCGAATACGACGCAGCAAATATTGGTTGACAGTCAGCAGCTTTTCAGAAGATAGCAGTGTCGGTTCAAGAATTGTCCTGTCGTCGACAGCAGACGTATCAGAGGACCCCGAGTTAAAATGCGTTTTGGTGGTGGTATCGCTCTCAGCATACTCTAATAAATCTGCAGGCCATTTGCTAGAGGGCTCTACCAAGTCCGAGACGCCTATATACGGGGGCAAGGCCTCAACACTATTGGCACCAGGAGCAACATTCGATGGTAAGGAAAGCTGCTGCGTCTTGTTATCAACACCAGCAAGACGAAGGGTCTCCTCGACAATCTCACGCGAAACCCCAGATTTTTGTTGTAAAAGTGAACATCCCATTTGCGAAATGGACCCCTTACTTTGCCAGCGTCTAAGCAATGCCGGCCACCTGCGCAGCACACCCATCGACGATAATGTACAGTAGTTTGAGCGATGGTTGCATGTAAGTGTGTCTGACAGAGGGGCCTCCATTGCGTATGTATCGCCGGGCTCAGCTGATACTGTCTCTGGATTTAGCTGCTGCTGTGTGGCGTTTGACTTGAAATTAAAAATAGAACACTCGTCTCCCAAGTGAGTCAGATATAAAGATGGCATAGCAAGATGCGCCATGTCGGTGAAAAACTCCAGCGCCGACCGCATGGGTTCAAATATAGGGCCATCGAAACCAAAAGTCTCGCACACGTTATTGCACATAGCACTGGATGCCATCGTATGTATCCCCGAAAAGAATGACAATGCGCCGCACCTACCGTGTTGCATCTGTCTGTTATTGTGAGTATTATATTCGTCGCGCTTGTGCCTCTCGTCCTCCAACCGCGCGAGCGAAGGATTGGCCCAGTTCATCCTGGGCTCCATGTGTTGGTTGTTGTTGCTGCTGTGAAATAGCCACCGTACAAATTCGTATGACGGCACGGTGTAGCTTCACTTTGGCTTCAATATAAAGTGCCAAAATAATAGGTTGCCGAAATATAGTGTAAATTCCTAAAAATGAAAGGAAAAAAGACTGCTGGAAGGTTTGTAGAAGGACAGTCGTGCTTTGTATCCTGTCCTTTTCCCCTGGTGCAAGCGTGGTGGAGAGTTCAGCAAAACGTGTGGAATGAATAAAGTATGAAAGAAAAATAAAAAAGAAAGAAAAGAAATAGTTCTTAAGTATAGAAATTTTGAAAGCTCAATTGCCCCTCCCCCCAAGCAAATGATGAGTCAAGAACACGCAGCCACAGACGCGTCCAGCTTACCAGCAGGTTCTTTTTCCACTGTGGAGCTTGATGCAATGCCGATAACATTGCATGGCTTGGTTCTCTCTCCTGAACCATTCCATGTGAGAGCCAGCTGATTCCAGCAGAACAAAGGACATGCTTGGCACCAAATGTGTCACAAACCAAGGGCAACATGCGCGAGGGCAGCCACGTGTTCAAGTGCACCCTTGGATTAAGGATGTTCTCGTCGCCAAAATACGAATCCTGATTCTGGGGAAGTGTCGACGCAGTATCGGGCAGAAAATAAGCAAGGCTTGCATACATACATTTCCCGCCCGGAAAAGGAGTTGAATAACATGATAGCTAAATGTTGAACATTAAACACAAAAAAAAAATAGAATAAGAGAACACTGGATTTGTTCTAAATTAAATCTTGGCCCATGGCTTCCTTGAGACACAGATCCGAAGTGCAAAGATGCTCAGTGTGGCAAGAAAGTAAATAGCACCGCAAAACAACGCGACTGTACCGTAGCCAGCGCCGTTCTGGCCAAGTTTTTCGTAGAATACACGTGCAACGACAGGTGCAGCAGATGTAGTCAGTACCATTCCAATTCCCAAAAGACCAACATTATTTGCAAGGCCGTTCTGTCCAAACAGCGTCACTGAGCAAAGTGGTACCATTGGCGTCAGACTTCCAGCAAACAAACCGAATGTGCAAGCAAAGATCATCATAATCATGAAAGATTTTGCTGGGAACCACAAGAAGAAACACGACAAGGTAACCAGCAGATGTGTAATGAAGAACATGTTGATGTTTCCCGAAAGGTCAGCAATATATCCAATTGTAATGCGTCCAACGATGGTAGCGCCGTTGGCCACGCCAGCAATCAGCGCTCCCTGCTCACTTGTAAGTCCAATACCGATCGAGTACACTGGGAGAAAGAACAACACAACATAGAAAGCTGCCTCTGCCAGCATCACTGCAATGTTCAAGAACCAAAACTCCTGCGAGCGGAGTACAGCACGGGTACTATGCACATCTCGCACTCCAAAACTGCGCACCGACATGCGCTTCTTGGCTAGATTGCTAACTTTGTTCTCGCTGATACTGTCTGAAGTTGAGATCTGTTCAATGTTTTCCTCATCCTCTTGATCCATCAACTCTTCGGGCTTAGAAGCCATTCCCAAGCTTACCAGCGTTATACCCACTCCCAGAATAATCCCCAGTATTTTGACCGCACCCATCAATGTGTATTTATTAATCAGGAACCGTGTTAGTGGTGCCAGCATCAGCCCACCAACCCCAGAGCCTGAGTGCACAACGCCGATAAGAAAGCCCTGGTTTTTGCTAAACCATGAGGTTGGGATGGTTGAAACCACTATAAATATTGTGCCGACGCCAGCACCAGCCAAAGCCCCTTGTGTCAATACAAGTTGCCATACCTACTTACAAAATTAAGAATAAATACATTGTCAAAGTTAGTTTTTTCGTATTATTCATCGCGTGGATAGCATATTCAAGGGTAGGCGCACCCTGTGTTACAACTGACATGTGTATCCAAAGTAACTCACCTCTGTGCAAAACCCAGCGGCAATATGTCCAACGCTGAGCATCAAGCCCCCAATGAACGTTGTCAGTCCCATCCCTACTCGCTCGCAAAGCGCCCCAGCAATCGTTGTAAAAAGATAATTTGCAGATACATGAACAGCCCCAATTGCGATAGCCGATGATATCTTTCCATCGTTATTGTTTTTGTTACTGAAACGGTTTTCATATTCCTCTTCAAAGACGCCATACGAATTGGTAATTCCAGAACCCAGGATCATACCAATAAACGAAGCAAAAACAACGATGCCAGCAGCAATGTGTGGATGAGCAAAGCAAAAGGATTTGGTGATGCCGATCTTAGGCAATCTAGCCAGAAGATCTCTTGGGCTTTTCATCTTAAAGTCTTGCTAGAAAAATGCCTTTGAGCAAGGCAATGTATATGACTAGTTAGACCTAGCAAAAAGGGTGGCGTATATAATATATCGCGCAGTTTTGGTGCAGTTTAAGAGTGAAATCACTTTTTCAGTGAATAGCGACAAGCTTTTATACTAGCAAGTGTTTGCAGATGTATGTGCTGACAACAGGCTAATAGTCAGCGATGGGAGATGCTTTTCAATATGTCTTGCTGTAGACTATAGATATATGCAGGTCGGCTAAAAATAAGGTGAGAATATACACTAGAATAACGGGTAACGGGTGCAAGTAAATGTAGTCTATAATAGGACCATGAGGTCCGAGTTTATCTGTCAAGAAGAGTGCAGATAAGCAGCAAAACAGTGTGGTTATTCTTGTCTCTAACTAGCAATAAAAAATAGCAAGTATTGAGAATGTAGAAAAATAACCTACAAAGCAACGCCAGGGAAAATCTAAGAGAGTAAATAATATAGAATGAAGAGAAAAATGTCTCCAAAAATCCGCTATAAAACTCCAAGTATTTAGAGAAGTAAACGGCCTGAATTCTTTCAAATCTTGATGTATTTTTTTTGTCTCTCTCGCCACAACAGGGAAGAGAAGTATCTGTATATCTGCACGGCTTTCTGCTCAATCCACGCCTTTTCAAACACAGTCCCGATATGCAGCCTGTAATCGTTTCTTTATCGTATAATTCAGGGAGGGAGTAGTATGAGATTTGAAAAGCAGTGAGACACACCGCCACTTAACACCAGGGCCTGAGCGAATGCTTAACTGAATAAAATAATAATAATAATAAAAATGTGTATGGACAAAGAGTCTGGGATCCAATCCGCCGACAACGCTTGCCGAATAAATTACAACACGGTAGAGGCTGTCAATGAGCGTATGTCTGTCTGTATACTTCCTTTGTCATTTTGTCCTTTGGTTTCTTCCGAGGATGGAAGGAGGGGAAAGCATTGGGACATCCCCCATCATAGCAGTTAAGCAACACATTTCGTCAGTATTGCAATACGCAAGGCACACACCCCTCCAAGAAAGGGAGGAGGGAGCAGGCTGCATTTGTGCTAGTGCTTATGTCTGCAGCTTGACCTTGTTAACTCTAGAGTAGCCAATCATATATGCATAAAGTTCCAGGCAGTCCTCTAGTTTAAAAGACGCCTCCGGCCTGCAAATGATGAAACGAAGCGTAGTAATGGCAATAAGCCCGCGGCATGCAGCTCTAGCCACAACATCCCTCCTTTCCTATTATCCTATTTTCTTGCTGGTGGATGTCGAGCAACATTGGCTTTTGTGCTCCCCAAATATTATTCTACCTTTCTCCGTTGCTCATCCGTGGCTTATATGCAAAGGCCGCGAGGGGAAGTTCGGGAGGGAACTGAGGGATACAAGGCATTGAATGAAATTGAATGTTTTCAAATATGACATCATCGAACACGTTCTGCTAGGCCACACTGGAATGCGGCATTACTGTTAAATATTTCCGTTTAGTGACAGGGCACTGATTTGTCTAATTTGCCATGCTCCATGACGCAGTTACGTGTTTTCAAGATCTCGTTATTGGAACAGGGATGTCATGCATAACGACCCAGCATCAATCTCTTCAGAGTCAGTGGTAGGTAGATCAGGATGGCTTGGGTTGCGCCAGATAACCAGATGAGGAATACATGCAAGCTGTACCTGCATGACTTGCATATAAGGCAGAGATTACCCGCGATTTTAGAACATAATCTTGCAATTAATTAGCGCCTTTTTATGGTCTACAAACACAGCCCCAATACGTGCTGCGCTGATTTTATTAGTTACACAGTTGGCATTTCGAATAGACACTCCCGAGTGTATTGCTTATTTACTCGCACAATTTCAGGCTTAACTCGATGGTGGTATTGCCATCTGTCGCCCAGGATAAGTTCTTATCATTGAGTAGGACTCTCGGGCATTGATCTTTACACGGTTTTACCTAGATTTGTTTTGTAATATGTTGTACGCATAATTAAATGTGTCAGATTCAACTTAATTTGGACTGGTGGTCATACAGATGAGAATAACAATTTTATTGGGTATTTGTTTATAACTTCTTAACAGAAATAAAAAACATATGTTAAGCAACTTTGTTACTGGGTTAGAGCAGTGGTGACTACCCTAATATTTTTGTTGAGAGCTCTGTGTTTTTGGATACTTGCTGCTCTTCTCGTGGCGCTTGTAATGCAAAATTTCTGGTGTAGCCTATCTGTGATTTACATATTGTTTTCTGTCCAAGACGGAAAAGCATCGTTCTAGTGGCTTGTATATAATGATGTTGTATGTATTATCTTGATATAACTTTTTATTTACTTTTAAAGCTATAGTTCTAATAAAAACTACAACAGCATGTATGCTTATCTCTCTGACAGTGTTTACGATACAATTGTTTGTAGAAATATTTTTGAATCGTTTCTAGACAGTTTTTTCTATTTTCTTGTATTAGTTCTGCACAGTATTATATTGTTGTTTATTTTGTCTAATTGGTTTTAAGCAAAAAAGAGATCTTAAAATACGTCTAGTATTTCTATACAAAGCTATATGCAAAGTGGCGTTTTTTTTAACCAATTCTACTTTTCATACAATCTAGACTGACGACAGCAACATACCTGAAATTTATTGTTTATCTTGCGTTCAACCATTTTATTTAGCGTTGTCTAAGAAAGAATGATCAGAAATAAAAGAAGAAAAAATAAACTCTTGATCCAAGTCCTTTTACGTGATTGATAGTGGGATAAATCGGAGTTAAAGACAAGGGTCAAGACAAGCTGCTCAAGTACCTATAAATAGTGGTAATTTCGTTTAACAGTTAAAAAAATACATCAACTAATTTTGAAGTTAGACTATTGTTTCAGGGTGATAAATGTCTCAGCGTAATGGCGCAGGGACTAAAAAGGTAAAATATAACCGTGTATATGTATTAACATATGGCACTATTACACCGATCAAATGTTAACATACTTATAAAGGGGAACAAATGCGAGTAGTATTTTTATAGTGTTCTTTTAAAGTTAAAAAATAATCTTTAAGAATCTAACAACACTTAGCCAAACTTAAAACACTTTCCTCAAACAGTACTTTTATATAAAACTTATAAGCTTTAAAATACTAAAAACTATGTAAAAACACAGAACTTGAGCATTTGCATATATTGATGGCGGATGTTCTTGTGGTGAGTATTACAGAAGTAAATGCAGACTTGCCAACAAATTTGTGCAGAAATACGCCAAGCCCGACCCGGCAATAGCCGCTGCGGGAAAACAAAAAAAGATCCAGGTTGGGTCCATGAACAAACAGGACAGGGACAAATACACGCGTGGGTTGGTCCCTCCAGACCAGCCCGGCATACTCGGCCATTTGTCCAAGTGTAATGGAAGGAAGTTCATTCGTATACGATCCAATTTTAGCCTTGACAATAAAGTGTATAGACTGGGCGGACTTCCTTGCATTCGAGTAATAAAAGACACCATCAGGTTTCATGTCCGTTCCTTTGATGGGTATGGACTGGTGGTCTTTATATTTGTATATGGTTGCCGGTTGTGCCAGTGGGTACTCATCAAATTTGGCACATGTCATATTGTTAACTGCGAGGTTAAACAGCGCTATCAGATTATTTTCGCTGCCTGGAGTTTTCTTACCGGTCTTTGTGTTTCGAAAACCTCCCTTCAAAAACCCAGGCATAGTATTGACAATATTATCGAACAGCATATTGGTGCTGGCCATATATTGGTCATACTCCGAGCGCATATCTAATGTATCCAGGAGTTCCATAAGTTTTATCGCGTGACTATACTTTCCAATTGCTCTGCATTCTTGATGTAGCGCCCCTGCGCTTTAAGCTTTTGCAAAACCACAATGGCGGGCTTTACATCATTGTGAGGTCGTGCTGGTGTAGACTCAACGCTGTCATTGAAACCACTCTACAAAAAAATTGAACAGAGTCAATATTAAGGATACAAAGTTAGCCAGGCACTTGAAACATAACAAATATACTTATAACTTATTTTAGATGTTGAATGTTGGCACTGATTAACCAAACTCTATGCCATACACTAAGCAGAGTCATCTTTTGTCAAAGTTGGGAAGATAGAAGCATGTAAATGTTGTATTTAGAGAGTAGTTTTAAAAAAAAATACATTAGAAATTTGTTTTAAATATTTTACAAGCGGTTAGATTTTCAATGTGTATTTTGAACTTGATAAAGCAATTGAAAAATCTACTACTCTTATCAATCTTTTTTCTTTTAAACACAACAACCCGTTAACATTTGTTGCAAGGAGTAGAGTTTAAGATACAAACGTTCCTCTGATATTTCCCCTGAGCATGTGCGGACAATCGGCTAAATATCCTACTTAGATTGTTTCAATAGTAGGTCGCGCAGAAGCTCTATAAATGGATTAAACTGCACGATAATCATAATTAAAAAGTTATATAGGGTTAAAGCTAAATTTCTAAGATATTCTCTCATTAGAATTGTGACAAATAGCCGATGTTCAAAGGCAAATGCTAGTAGCTGTTCATTAAGCATTTGCTAGTTGTGTGTAAGTAAGCGACAAGAATATAAAGGCAGCACCGAGACAACAGCTGTCTCAAGATCTCCTTGTCAAAAAAATAAAGTTTTGTTTTTAGCCACTTGTTATTTCATTTGTAGTAACACAACAATCCGATCATATGATTATTGGTGATGGCTTAACCTTCACTACCTGATACCCGCGGTCATCGGTTTATTGATGACCTTATATGGTAAAGCCACATACTACCCAGAGTGCAAAAAACCCACCCACTAGTTGTAGTTTATTTTTTTGATTAAAGCATTGCGCACTCTACAAAAAAAAATCTAAAATATGCCTAGGAATGTACTTCCGGTGCTTGGCTCATCAGCCGCGCTTGTGCTATTAGCAGCTGTAAACAGATCATTAAACCTAGAGAACTCCTCTCGCGCAATGCGACGCGCAGTCTGCAGAATCTCAGAAAGCAGCGAAGGTGGGAATCCGCGCATCAGACCGCTCTTTTGGACAGCACAAATCTCCGTCTGCGGTGAGACTGCCACAGTGAGTCTGGCCTGGGTAACGGCTTCCTCTTGCTCCGAAGCATCCACTACGTAGCGCTTACCGATTTGATTAAATGTGACAGTAAGAGGGAGGTTTTCAGCACCTTCGAGTGCAACCTGGTCTTCGGCATCGTCAACCACGTCAAATTCGCTATGCACATTGCCATCTTCGTCCTTGATTGATTCAACAACCACTTTTGGTCTTTTGGAAGACAAAAGCGCGGCACGCGTAGCCCACACTAGCGTATCTATTATGCTCCCCTTTACATCTAGTACCAGAGCATCAACATGAAGCACCCAGTAATCCTGCTTTGGAATAATACACAGTTTGGCCAAGTCTATACCGCTCTGTGGCCCATTCAGGATCCGATCGAGAAGCTGTGTAAGTTCCACGTTAAGTTCTTCCGCACCACGCCCCTCAAACTCCTGCGCAGCGCTAGGGGAGCACTCTACATTGCACACAATTGTACCTTTGTCTTCAGGCTCTCCAGGTTTCCAAGAACAGACCTCGGCCTTAATGCCGACCAACACATCAGTCCCAATGCCCAGATATCCTGTGCGACACCGTGCGCTACCGTTGGCCTGTGATATCATGTTTGTACGCAGTGTCACCTCGCGTCGATCGAGGCCAGAGCGCCCATCTCCTCTGAACCCCCTTTCGATTCCACGTGTAATGTAGTCCTGCTCTGCAGGAGAAAGCGTAAGGCTGGCCATTGAAAACGTGCTCTCTGACAAATGCCTTTAATTTTTTACTGCTGTGGTGCGGTGAAAAAACAGAGGTTCAAGAAGACTGGATACACTAGCGTTAATGGTAACGCAGGCTTCATATTTTTTATTGGTTAACTCATGATTTAGAATCACAATCTGTTAGATTATACCTTTTCCGTTATGGGGTGTTTAGATTAGAACAATCGGCGCGATATGACTTCATCACTTTTTTAGTTAAACCTTTAAAATATATAAGAACATGCTCCCTGCAACACACATACTAGCGTTAAACCAGAGAAAGAGTTTTTCATTATGCAATATAGCTGTGTAACTATTTTTTGCATTTATCAAGCATATGCCTTATGATATGATACTGGTTTCACATTGTAATGGAAAAGTATGACATGGCAATAATTTTTTACAACCTTATTAGTAGAAGATATATTGAGACTACAAGTGACAAAATGTAATTAAGTGAAATGTTTTATTAATAATTCTAAAATTAATAGAGCAGAATGTTATTCTGTTTAATTTATCTGATACTCATATATAATTTGGATAGATTGTTTGTTCTTTTCAGTTTTCGATTAATAGCTGATGGTGATTAAGTCAAATAGCTAGAAGTAAACCACCAACCACCGCAATGTATTTAATTTTAAGTACAGGCCAACAACAGCGACAGATCTAAAAAAAAGTTTTATGATGGGCGCCATCTAAAATTTTATTGAAAAGAAAAACGCAACAGAGTGAATAGATTTTCTTTTAATAAATGCGGCCTGTTTTATTGCAAAAAAAAGCTATGTTTCTCATTTTAGATGATATTGAAGCAGTATCTCACAACAACCATCGGATTATGTAAATAAAAAACAATACAAATAGAAGGTGCTAGTATCCTGTATTGTGCAGGTATTAGTTTCACAAGACCACAGGGTTGATTTAGTTAATATTTTTTTAATTTCTAGTGGATTAGACGCCAAGTATAAAAGAGTACATATCAATCAGTCCATGATATCAGATATTAGCTAATTTCAAGACTGCGTAGTTTGAGATGCTTGCCAGTCGGTGACAATATCCTGGTACATTTCACGGAACATCTCGATAGCATCAAGGCTACGCGAGAACTGAAAGTATGTGGTAATAAGAGCAACAATCTCATTGCGTTTAAAGTCAAGCGAAGTAAATCTTCCACGGAAGGCGCGATCTGGATACGAAAAGAGGGCTTTTAGCGCAGTGCCAATACCCATGGTCTGGGTCTTTCCCCACAAACGACATTTCTCGCAACCAGTGCAGTCCATAATGCGCGATATGTTACGAAAGTTAGCCTGAAACTCCGCCTTTAATTCGCGTCCAGAGGGCCCAAGAAAGAGCTCCTTCTCATCAAAGATCATACCGGCCTTTCTTACAGCCTTGAGCAACCTGGGCACTAACCTTTTAACTGCTCTGTCATCCCGTGCAACGCCAGTAGTGTAATCGTATGCTACAATATAGGGCTCCATTTTTTGTATGGCGCGAGTTAGCAGCACAAAGTTAAAATACATGTTCTGCAACCGATCAGGGAACGCGCCGATGCGTGAGATAAAACAACCAAGATTAGGCTCCCACCGCTCAGATGTCGAATTAAAATATTCTGCACATATGTGAGTAGACACTGAAGCATGGAGACCTGATATAGCGCGGTAAAGCACGCGGTATTCGCGGGGAACATCAGTCGGGAGAGTCACGCCGCGATCTTCTTCAGCCAGACTTTCAAGAAACGATGTGAGTTCACGACGCTTGTGCGGCGGCAGCACAAAAGGCATGGTCTTGCCATCAAGATTGACCAACTGGCTGCCCCATCCGCCGGCAGTGTCCTGCAGATAAGGGGCAACACCAAAGCAGTTATCCTGGTATATACTCATCCAGACAGCATTGGCGCCAGCGCCAGCATAGCCTGTAAAGCGCTCTGGATTCTCAACCAGGTCAAGCCAGAGGCCGTCACCATATGTCTCATCGTTGACTACAACAAAGTCCTTGCTTGTGTACTCGCGCCGCTGTCGCGGAAAGGAACCCTACATGTATTTTTAGCGCAGTTATAAACGGGAATAGTAAATTAGCCGTAATTCCGAATGTCACCTGAGATATCCTTCTGCCGCCGATGGCAACAGCAGTGGTAGATTTTATGGGGAGGAAGAAAGCGGGTTTCTTGGCTGAGTTTGGATTACAACAGGATAGCAGAGATCACGCCACGTCATACAACAAATGTGTGCTATTTGTAGCACAACACCACTTACCAGAAAGGGACCAAAGTCGTTTTGGTCGATGGTCTCAGCGCACCATTCCGCAGGAACCTGAGACTCGTCCATGGGCTGAACAATGCAATCGCGCTGAAAGCAAGAGCCTTCTGTGCGCCAGAAGCGACAGGGCTTGTAAAGGTCGACCTTCAGTGTACGGAAGAACTTTGTGTGAATCAGTTTGTCTAGCGGCCGGGCAACACGGTGGTTGAGAGATTCAATGGTATCAAAGTCGCTGTATGTGTCTCTAATAAATCCTTCAGGTTTGCAGATGTTTTGACCCTTTGACTTTTGGAGCACCTGCGCCATAAAACCAATGTTCTGGCTCGCCTGTTTCGGAGGACTGGGCTGCGCATAAGGATTGAGCCCGAAAACTTGCGGCGAGTCCCGCGCAATGTATGCAGTGGCAGCAGCAACGACCAGCGCAGCAACACGCAGCGCTGTCCAGAGCCATTGTCGCTTGCTATCAGCCGGAGGTAGTTGTGGTGGCTGATCGGCGGAAGGCTTTGAAGGTGCGTTGCTTCGTGTGCCTTTGCGGTGGTTGCTGGCGCTGGACCCAGACGGGCGCTTCTTGGGCATGACGAATTGAGAAAAAAGAAAGAAGTCGGCGAATAAATACAGAATACAGGCGGGAGACTTTGCAAAGAGAAGAGGGCGAAAGGGTTTAAGAGTGTGAGGAGACAGGTAAAGAAAGGGGAAGGCGGAATGGATGGCGTGAGGCGAAACAGAGCCCAGACCCTTGCTTGATTAGAAGAGGCTTCATTTGAACATAAGCGTGCACAGAACGCAAGGCGAGCCCACACCTCTTCTCTTTACCCACCTCTGGTGCATCTTCCACCTCTGTGAGACCTTCTTGTGTCAAATGGTAGGTCTCTATTTCCAGGACTTTGGGCACAGAAAAAGGGGAAATAGGCAGAAAGAGCAGCCAAAGCGGTTCCACCAGTCTGGGGTGAGGCTCCTCTGTGCAAGAAGGCGGGGGTAGAAGAGCAAGAGGAAGGGGAGCAAAGGTTCATTGAATTGTGTCCATTTTAGCGTGGCGCTTGCAACAAGGGGCACAAGTCAAAGTGCAAGGATTTCCAGGCGTTAAATGGTGAGTCTTTCTGCTTCTTTGACTCCAGAAATCATTCCAGGACGGCTGAGGAAGCGAGGTGGTTTTGTTTGCTACTTTGGCGCTTTTTGCAAGCATTTTTTATTCCCCCCAATTTACTTCTTGAACCTTTCATTTTGTCGTTGTTCTAGCCAGAGCCCAGATGTTTGGGCGCCTGAATGCAAAGCTAAAACACTTGAAGGAAAACTCACACAGCGCACAGATAGCGGAAAACAGCGCTGGTCCTTCATCGGTGACTTCAGAGAGCCCGGTATCGGTTTCGCCGTCTGCATTCGGAAGTTACACGACAAGTAACACCCCTACCGCTACCAGCAGGGCGGCCTCGCCCTCGGCAACCCTCTCCGGCGGCTTTCAGGCAGCCCGAGCCGCGGCAGCCGCAAAAGGCTTAGCACTCAACACTCACGTTCGTCAGCAGCAGCACCAACAACAGCAGCATCAGCCTGCTCCCGTGCCCTCAAACTCGGATTCGCCGGCGTTACGAAGCTACCATCTGTACGTCGGGACACCGCTTGAGAACGCGTTCTCGCCGCTTATATCCCCCACTACAGCCGGGACACCTGAAAGGACATCTCCTCCAGCCAAGCGCCGTCTGAGCAGCCCACACATCGGCCACGCACGCAACGTCGTCGCTTGTGATACACCGGCACATCCTGCAAAGCACACGCGCACGGAGGGCCACGAGGACGCAGGTGAATCTTTGACATACTACCAACAGCCCTCATCCATTCCGCTGCCAGCAGCAGGCGGGAGCACATACGCAGGACACCTTCAAAAGCAGCTGCAATCCCAGCTTCTGCATCCCGGACAGCTTTATCTCCAGCAGCAGCCCGTGGCATTGTCAGCAGGCATACTCCACGCGCAGACTTCAATGCTGAGTCAGTCAAACCAACCACCCCAACAGCACGTATACGGGCAGCAGCAACAGCCGTTGCCCCTACAAAACGGTTCCATGACTGAGCTTCACGGCGCAGTGCAGCCGACTCCCTCCACGATGACACAGAGCGTTGGTGGTCACGACAATGAGCAGCCCGCGATAGAGGGGCGGACCCTCAACGACTTCCAGCTGCTTCACACGCTAGGTAAGCGCGCCAGCCAATGCCATCCTTGCGCGTTGCTTTGAAAGCCACACCAGCACACCTTTCTCTTCTTCCTCTGCAGGGCCGAGGGGATAGTGCGTGGCTCCACCAGTTGCGCACATGGGTCCATTCATTTGTACGCCTCCCCCCTGCACGCTGTAGCACAACACCTTCCCCCTTTATTCAGCGCTAATTCGATAGGAAAGAGGCGTTTGAAGACCACAATGTATTTTCTTGATGTAGGTACTGGCACGTTTGGACGGGTCTTTCTATGCCAGTCCAGGGCTACACAGCGATACTACGCGATGAAGGTCCTGCGCAAGTCGCAGGTAGTCAAGCTCAAGCAAGTCGAGCATATTAACAACGAGAAGAGTATTCTGGAGGTGTCGCGGTTTCCGTTTATTGTGCAGCTCGAATGCACTATGCAGAATGAGCGCAACCTGTATATGCTGATGGAGTATGTGCCAGGCGGCGAGCTGTTCTCGCATCTGCGGCGCGCCGGACGTTTTCCAGACGATGTGGCGCGGTTCTACGCAGCAGAGATTGTGCTGGCGCTGGACTACCTGCACAGTATGAAGATCATCTGGCGCGACACCAAGCCCGAGAACATCCTGCTTGACTCGGCTGGACACGTCAAGCTGACGGACTTTGGGTTTGCCAAGCGTGTGGAGGGCCGCACATGGACGCTTTGTGGCACACCAGAGTACCTGGCACCCGAGATAATTCAGAGCAAGGGCCACGGCAAGGCAGTGGACTGGTGGGCTCTGGGAATCTTGATATTCGAAATGCTGGCTGGATATCCGCCGTTTTATGACGACAATCCCTTTGGCATATATGAGAAAATCCTTGAGGGGAAGTTGGTGTTTCCGGCGTTTTTCAGCACGGCGTCGAAGGATTTGATCCAGCGTCTGCTGACTCCCGACGTCAGCAAGCGACTGGGCAACCTACAGGGCGAGGGTCGCGAGGTCAAGGCCCACCCATGGTTTGCGATGATTGACTGGGACGTGCTGGTCTGCCGGCAGGTCCCAGCACCCATTGTGCCGCCGCACCGTCATCCTGGTGACACATGCAACTTTGACAAGTACCCTGAGCCCCCAAAGGAGCCGGCTCCGGAGCCTGGGGTTGACCCGTATTATCACTTATTCTCGACATTTTAAATTTTGCTTATTGCCTAATCCTATCCAATTCCACAATAACTTGGTGTCACAGGCGAGGTGACGCTTCTCTTCTCTCATGGTCCAGCTGACGCGAACAGACCAAAATGGCTGCACATGATCACTTGAGGCGACGAACACAGCCAATTGCAGCAGACGCATTGCGCATTAGGAACGCGATCAGTAATAAAAGGCGGTCTGGGACTGCGTCAAGAAGCATGCTGTGTGAGAGGTGGAGGGGAACTCCTGCAGGCAATAAGTGCCAGAAGCGGCAATGTGCGCAAAGGGAAGGCAGTAGATGGGGCAGCGGCGATCAAGCCCATGCACATGCACGGCAAACTCGAAAGAGGGATGATGCAGGACCATCATAAAGAGGAGCAGTTGGTGGGCGGATGGTTCTTTGTAGCCAGGGAGGTGCAGAGGGCGTGTGTGGGTAGCGGAGAGGCAGGCCAAAATCCCACTCTACCTCCATCCTCTCCACGCGCTCTTGCAGATCACCAAGGGTTCTCTTTCTATCCCCTCGGCCCATGCATATCTGTATTGTCTACTCTCTATTTAGGCGCTGCTGGGCACAACCGCGGCTATTAACACTCACCTCCCTGCCCCGCAGGCAGCTTGCAATATCACTACTTCAACTCACATTGTCGCATTTCTCAGGACAGACGGACACATTTGACATTTCAGGCCACACATAATCTTCCAGTATAGCCTTTACGCTAGCATAGTTTATACGCCAACATAGTAGTAGCAACGGTAGGAAGGCTGCACAGCGTAGAATAACACAAACACACGCTTCTTCTCTCTACCTCTTCTTTATTTGCATTTAAATACACGCGCACTCGTCAGGTGCGAGCGCGCAAGACTTTACACATACCATGGTTCTCCTCCCCACAGCCCGGACCGGCAGTCGCGGGTCGCAGGACAGCAGCGGGGCGGGGCGGCCATCAATAGAGGTGCGCATGGACGGAGCAGGCAGCAGCCCAGCAAAAGCGCGAATGCTATGGCGGGAGGGTTTCACACCGCATGAAATAGAAAGCAGCGCGATGAACGCAAAGGAAGTCAAACGACAGGAAGTGATATTCGAGATAATACACACAGAGGCAGATTATGTCAAAGACCTACGGATAATGGTGGAAATTCTTATGGAGCCGTTGAGCAGCCTACGGATTGTGGACGCGACACAGGCAGAGCTGATGTTCGGTAATGTAATGGAGATTCTAGCGCTACACGAGGAAATCAACGCGGCGTTCATGGAACGGCAACGGCAGCAGTACCCGGTGGTGTGGGACATTTCCGACGTACTGCAACCATTTGTAGGGCGATTACGTGTATACGCGCGCTACATCTGTAACCAGGACAAGGCGCTGGCGCTGGTGGCGGAGTTGCGGCGCACCAGCAACAACTTTGCAGTGTTCTGGCGTGAGCGGCAGCAGCGCCCCGAGTGCCGCGGGCTTCCAATGGAGAGCTTTCTTGCGCTGCCGTTCCAACGGCTGCTCAAGTACCCGCTACTGCTGCGCACACTGCTTGGGGCCACCGAGGGCTGGTCGCAGCAATACGCCAACGGCACGGCGGTAGCCGAGCAGGTTGACGCGTGGATTGGCCGCATCCAGGACGCGCGCGCACGTATGGACTCGTTTGCCTGCATTGAGGCGCTGGCGCGTGCCATTCCTACCGTCGATTGGGCTTCCGTTGCTGCTGGCGAGCATCGTCTGACCCACGCCGGCGCCGTACGTACCACCGACCCACACCGCACACAGAACGGCGCGGCGCTGCCGCCTGACCGTCCGGCTACTATGTGGTTGTTTGACTCGTTTGCGGTTATCGCGGCCGGGCCTAGCACTGGTGTTGGGCCTGCGTTTCTGCCTACACCCGGCGCTACGTGCGCTCTTGTGCTTGGCCCGTGCCAGATTGTTGAGGTACTGGAGCTGGCGCAGTGCCGCGGCACACCGGCAGCGTACCTGCATGCTGTGCCTTTTGGCGCCACCCATGCGCACAAGACTTCTATCGTCGTGCGCTTTGCGTCGCGCGCTGATTACACGCTGTGGCGTGCTAAACTGGACGAGCACGTGCGCCGCACGTTGAGCGAGCAGCCAACGCTGTCTGCCGACGTACTGGCCGACGCCATTGCACGCGCAAAGATTGTTGACAGCGGCCCAGCGCCGCAGTGTATTGGTGCGGTTCGCAGTCCGCCATCTACCGGGCTACCGTCTGTCAATCCTAGCGTCGTCGACATTCCCACTATTAGCGTGCGCGACGTCTACGTGCCCTTTCCCACGCCACGCCACCGCAGCAAGTTGCGCCGCGGCTGGGACATGTTGTGCAGCAAAACTGAGGACATCACTGGCCAGGGTATCAAGCGCCAGCTACGCAAGTATGGCGGTGGTGGAAAACGCCGTGCCACTGAGGCCACACCGCCTCCAAAGGCCCACCACCTGCTGCGTGCCAAACCCAAGCGCCCGCTGGCTCCGCCGATCTCTACGCCGATTATTCCGCCGCCGGTG
>JANBTM010000107.1:12163-35478 GCA_027578695.1 Coemansia sp. RSA 1365 | reverse complement strand
AGCGGGAATTAAAACGCTAAGGAAATTGACTATACAAACAGAATAGTCTACAATCACTTTAGCGCCTAATGTTTTAGAAAGGTTTCCTTAGCTTGTTTGAAGTTTAAAGATTTATATTAGTTCACTAGTAAACCTTTTATTATATTATACTTGTTCTAAAGTTAACTTTTTATACAACAGCAGTAGTTCATTTAGGGTCGATGAATACATTAACTTGTTCTGAAGTCAACTTTTCCTACAACAGAAGGTGCAGGAAAGTCTCTGACCTTAGGAATTGCTGAAAATATTGAGTGACTAGTATAAAGAGCTAATAATATGTTGTAAAAGGGGGAACTTGACTAAAAAAGTCAATAAATAAGTAGAGAAATATAAAGTGTGTTATTAGCTAAGGTTCCTCCCTCCTTTGTTGGTGAGAGGACCTTGGGTTATAAGAAAAAGTAAAACAACTACTTGGTATCATTTCACTGCTCTCACTAGAGGCAGCTGTAGGACTCTGGTGTTCCAGATGAACAGGGTTCCTAAAAGTAAAGGCATACCAAATTGCCTGCAGGTGGGGTGCATTGCACCTTCCTTCTGTAATGAACCTGGGGGGGGGGAGTGCCAACCCATCCCTGGTCTTGCAATATTATTATATCTACAGATAGCAAGTGTTGTAAACACAAAAGCTCACATAATATGTTGAAGATTATGCCTTAAAATTTTTTATTATTGAGGTTATACTCCTGGTGTTTTTTATCGTTTTGTGGCATCAGCAGTTTATGAAAGGCAACATGTGAATCAAGTATATGTCTTGGTATTGTAATGATACCAAATAAGAATAAAAAATACTACTGTTGTGCTTAAACAAACAAAGAGTAAAACAGATAAAGCACCAATTATCGCAGAAGCACTAGAAATGCATGCAAGTAGTGCTCAGTACACAGTTGATAAAAACTTGAAAACCCAGCAACTACTCCCGAAATGAATATAGTGGATCATATAAATAGGTATTGTTGCTTGCTTGCTTGCTTGCTCGAAAAACGCTCACACACATGCCATGTGTGCTTTACTTGTTTGCAATAACCAACAGGAGGAACTATAAGTGAAAATATAAATATGACCAGCAAATTTCATGACAGAAAAACAGCAATATGTCTCCCAGACGTCACATGAAGTAAACAATTTGTTGGAAGTACTATCAATCCATTTGTTAATTAGTCAGAATTAATAGAGAATCAGCATAGTAAAAGCATAAATGGAGTACAAAGGCAAGGCAGCTTGTATGGTGAAATGCAATACTTACAGTGTCATAGTTCATGTTCACCCAGCCGTCCTGGTTCTCATCCAAACGACGGAATGACTCAGTCAGCGAGCGGATGGTAACACATGAATTAATAAAGTTGTCGAAAGTAATGGCACCGCGACCTTTATTCGCCGATTTGACATTTCCAGCTATTGGTTAGTATGCACACACATGCGCAGCACATCAAAAGGAGAGAGTAAGGCAGTAGCGATTGACAGAAGATATAAGGAGGTTCATACATGGACAGAGTAGGTAAGTTGCAGTGGACGTGTAAATGTAAATTAAATGCGGCAATATAATAGTGGAAAATATATAAGATATGGTGTAGTTGTTAATGAGAAAATCCACAATACCAAAATAAAACAGTCGCAATCAAATTGTTAGACAAAAATGGATGTATTTGAGCAGCAATGATAATTAGTTGTTTTAAATGGCTTACCCCGAGATTCGCAAGTAGTAGTTGTTTTTTGCATTGCAGTGGTGGCGAGTAGGCAGATTCGAAGAGACGCGCATAAGACAGGTATGGGTGTTACAAAACAGCAGAAGCAGCAACAGCAGCAAACAAATAGCAAAAGCAGCACAGATACGCAAACAGGAAAAATGTACAAAAAATTGTTTCAGAACAGGTGTTGATTGTAATTGGTTAGACGCAGCAAGAGTTAACAGAGTACAATGCACAGTACTTACCTTGTATATCATATTTGCGAAGCAGACTGTCGACAACCTGTGGAGATACACGAAAGCCAAATGCGCTGAGCGCCTGAAACAGTTCGTTGCGATCGATAGTGCCAGAGTTATCCGCATCAAATTTGCGGAAACATTGCTTCCAGTCCTCGATGTAGCGCCAGAGACCGACAAATTCATCGAAACCAATGGTACCGTTGCGGTCGCGGTCAAACATGCCAATCATCAAACGAACAGTGTCCATGCTGAATCGGCTCCAATCGCCTATAGATCGCCAAAAAAGACTTGGTAAAAAAACAAGGTATAGTGCCAAGCAGACAGAGCAAATAGATTAGCGGCAGAAAAGCTCTGGATCATATGCATACAAAGTGGGGAGAATGCATCCGAAAAAAAAACGCAAAAAAGGAGACACGTACCATTTACAAGAGCCTGCTGCAGCTCACCAGGGTCCAGCTGACCACTACCATCACTACAATGTAGGAAAAAAATTTAAAGACAAGGAACCACAATAAATACACGAACGGAATTTAGTAAGCGGATATAAGCATGACCATATGGTGAGTGTGATACACAAGAGCACCGCAAATGTCTCAAGCGCCATTTGTCGCACGTGGCTGTGCGTAAAAAATGACGCTGCAAACAGTAGAAAGGTAGTAAAAGTGGAAATAGCGAACATGCATAAAACAACGTACCGGTCAACAGCGCGGAACCAATACTGCAACTGCTGAAAGTCAATGTTAGGAGCGCCAGGGGGGCCGCCAGCGGCAGGCCCACCACCACCGCCACCATATCCTCCACCACCGTAGCCTCCACCTCCGCCGGCAGGAGCACCTCCATAACCTCCACCCCCGCCGCCGCCGCCATAACCTGCGCCATAGCCGTCTGGGCGTTGCTGCTGCTGCTGCTGCTGGCCATATTGGCTCTGGTTGGGGGGAGGTCCGCCGCGATGACCGTAATCCATAGGAATTGTCAGAAAAAAAATGCGCTGCTTAGTAGTGAATAATAAAGAAGCTTAGCTTTACGCTCGCAAAATAAAAAAGAATAAGGAAGACAAAGGAAAGCAAGGGAGCAGCCCGTGCAGTCTGCTTGAAATGCATCAGACACGGTTGTATTTAGCGCCATAAAGGAAAAGAGCCCGCATAGAGTGAGGGTCACCCCTCATCCGCACAACACACCGGCAGCTGGGAAGACTTGTGATTTTTTTTTTTTCCTTTGGGGACAAGTGCTTGTTTTCCATTGGCGTTGAGGGCTTGGCGGCAGCGCGTAGACTGCGCAGCAGGCGCAGCAGAAAGCAAAAAAAAAAAAAAAAAGCGTGTCTACGTCGGTGAAGCCGCGGCGGAAGCAGTACAGAGGTCGAAAAACTGGTTTGGGCTGACAATAGGAGTGACGTGGGTGGCGGGGCCATCGGATGGGGCGGCGAGAAGAAGACGTGCTTCAAGATGGCGGGTACAAGCAACTTGATAGTGGCCGGAGGCAGCCAGATCGGCGATTTCGCGCAAATGGGCTTCAGGCACACGATCGCGGCGCAGAGCAGCGTGCAGGCGGTCAGACGAAAAGTGGCGAAAGGGGCAGCCGTGGTGATCGCCAGGGCCGGGCGGATTAGACATGATAATGCGATGACACGAATAGGGCGTATAATCGGCGCGGCGACCCTCCATGCCGTAGTTGTGACGGATGTTGTAGGCATAGCCCTTCTGGAAGTGGTCGTCGGACATACCGGCAAAAGCGCGGCGCCAATAGACCAGCGCTTCGGGCAGTAGCAAACCGATGCCCTTGAGAAACAGGCCCAGCTGCATACGGCCGCCGTGACGTAAGTGGTGGTCGGCCAGCAGCTGCGCGTGAAGGTGTTGCATGCACAGCGGAAAGTTGGCGGCGGCGGCGTCAATTGAGTCAGCAGACACGACGCCCGTAACGGGCGACCGGTATTCGGCACGAGCGCTCTGGCTGCTA
The DNA here is from genome assembly GCA_027578695.1 of Coemansia sp. RSA 1365. Lineage (NCBI taxonomy): Eukaryota > Fungi > Kickxellomycota > Kickxellomycetes > Kickxellales > Kickxellaceae > Coemansia > Coemansia sp. RSA 1365. The sequence continues at coordinate 31,562 of JANBTM010000107.1, read as the reverse complement.
AGGTTCTGTAGCACGGGCAATAAGCGTTCGTCTTCCCCCATCTGCGGCAGGGCACGCGCACACACAGCCAGCGCGCGGACTAAGCGCTGGCGGAACTCGTGCACCAGCAGCGCCACGACGTCGCCCTGGGGAACGTAGGCCTTGCCACCGCGCAATACCACCTGCGAGCGCGCCACAAGGTCCAGCACGCGCTCAAAGTCTACCTCGAACAGCTGCTCGTGCACTGCATAGAACTCGGCACCACTGCCCAACGCTACCGCGCGCTCCGACGGCACCACGTGGGCCAACTGCAGCTGCGCCGCGCTGAGCAGCTCTTGTCGTTCGCCTGCGTCTGCTTCGCGAAAGCGGTGTTTAAGCAGCGCGCTCTCGTACCGCACCAGCCATGCGCGCAGCTCCTCGGTGCGGCTGAACGCCAGCCGCAGAATAAAGTGCGATACGTGATCTTTGCGGCGCTCGCCCACCAGCTGCCGCGGCGATAGCCGCGACCGGTTAGTGTGCAGCGGCAGATGTTGCTCCAGTGCCTCATTGACGCGCTTGCGTACGTCGTCCTCACCCTTGCCGCGTAGCTGCGCGTCCTCGATTGCCCGCAGTACCTGCAGCCGATCCAGCGCAAACGCTTCAAACTCCTCAACGCTAACCTCTAGCTCCGGTGCGCGCTCGTACAGCGTCAGCCGCGCCGCGTACCGCGAATGCCGCACCACCTCCTGTGCGTCGCCGCCGCCTTTGCCACTACCGCCATCCCGTTTACCTGAACGCTGATTGAACATTGTCAATCTGCAATGTGTTGTTAGTGTGTGAATTGCTGCAGACGCGTGGTGTGTTGAGAAGAGGCGCGCTGCGTGGCGCAAGATTTAGACTGCTGATGCGATGGTTTGCTACGCGGGAGCTGGACGCGTCAGAAGAGCCGAGCCGCCATGGCAATCTGATATACTGTATTATGTGAAAACTCTGGCGTTTGGAAAAAAAATATTTTGACGTCATTTGATATAGCGAGTTTCCGCCATTCGGGCAGTGTGGTTGGCGTTGGTTCTTGCGCTGCAGACTAATAAGCAGAGGGCAGTCAATAGTAATTACCCTATGTCGCAATACATGAGTAGTAGTGGTAGTCAACAACATTGGTATTGAAAGCCAAGGAAAAACTAAAAGCAATAACAGCTCATAAGGCATCAACGCCCGTGGGGCTGGTATGCATCTGTTCTCCTTAATAGGAGATGATCTTTAACAAGACCACACGCCCCACTCCTTTCCAGGCATAGCCAGCAAAAGCCAGCCAGATGCATAGTATTGCAGTCTATTCATCCACAGGACAAGGCACCCGACAAACACAAACCATGTATTATATAATAAAACACTTACTACATAATCCTCTCTAAATAAAAGTAGATGGTTGATATAGTTTCTATATGATTTCTATAAAAATACAAGAACAACACACACCCACATTTATGCAAACTATGCACTCCTTGCCAGATATCGACATGCTTGAAGATGGATGTCATTCCAATAGCAAGTACCAGAACAACAGTTCGCATGAGGAAAGCATGTTCATACGTATGCGTACGTTAATGGATGTTGACACATCAAAAAACAACCAAACAGAAGAAACATAAAAAAACCACTAGTATAACAAAATAGGGCCAGAACAAGAGGGCCATACAGAAAATACACTTTACAGCAAAGGAAGCATCGCTAACCATGCTCTTTTTTACAGGTGACATTAAGGTAAGTTACATGTGTTGTGTATTATTGGTATGGCATTGCTAAAAATGTCTACTCTATGTCTATTCAGAACTGCTACTAATATGTTGCTGTTCTATTTCTTGGGGTTTTCTTGTCTGCTAATTTCAACTACGCACGCAAACTACGCATAAGCTTTGTCTCACACGACGCAAAACACAAGACCACTTGCTGCCAAAAATCACCTTCACCAACACAAATATTATTTTCCTCATGGGCCAATAGTTTTCTAAAAAAGAAAAAAAAAACAGTACCTAACAGGCTTGCACATTGCCCGACAACCTCACCGCCCCCACAGGCTGCCGATGATTGCGCCGAGCTTGCTGCCACCGTTTTGTTTGCTGGCTCGCGCGTCGATGGCTGCCATGTCAAAGTCAATTGCCGCCGCAGCGAGGTCGTAAAACAACGGCTTGACAGGTACTGCCACCACTGCCGCCTCTGACAGATCAACCAGCTTTGGTACGCGCGTAGGGCGTTCTGCCGCGCTCTTGCCTCCGCGGCTGACCAGATCGTTTGCTGTCAGTACTGGCCTAGTGCTAGGATCGCGATACCACGCCTTCGAACCGCCTACTGGCGCCGCTTTAACGCGAGAATCTGCCCCACACAGTGCGCAGGCGGTAGAAAGCGCTGCTTTGGCTGCTGTATCGAGCTGGGCGACTTCGTCAGCTGACACAAAGGCAAACCGACCCCAGAGCTCTTCCACAGCCGAAACTTCCAATCGCGGCGTGATGTCGCGCTCCGCTAATGCTGCCAGTGCAGCTGCGCCTGGCACATCCTCAGTCACAACCGTGTTGAGTAGCGCAAGCGCGTCCAGTGGCTGTCTGTAGCGGAGCGAGACATGAAGCACGGCCAAGTAGTAGTTGCGGATGCCGGCATAGTATGCCGCAGCTGCCGTTACCTCCTCAACAAGCTGCTGCGCTCGGACCCTGCGATTCGCCTCCGGCGTCAGCTTGCCAAGAGCATTGACCAAACGTGTCTTGAGCGCAGCCAACTGCGTGCGAGCCATATCATAGCACAGCACCAGCCGGCTGAGAGTGGGCATTCCGCTCACCTTGGCGCCCGAGCCATCAGAATTCTGCGGCGGGTCCTCCGCAACCCACGCGTCCGCGCCGCCACTACCAAGCAGGGGCATCAGAATATTAGGTGTAGCGCCGTGTTGGACTGCAATTGCCCGAGCCTCGTTGACGCACTTGGCAATCGCCACTGCGCCAAGTGCACATGTGCTGTAAAGCTGGACGACAAGATAGGCTGGCGGCAGCGTGTCGGAGACAACAGACTGAGCCCTAAATGATGCCGCCGCGCTCTCGACGTAGCAACGCCTCGCAGATCTCTCAACCCTTTTAAACGCCGCAGTCGCCGCATCCAGAGCCTCAACCGCACTTGGGCTCTCCCGATCGCCTTCCACCACAATCGCGAGCTGCGTTTGTGCCTTCTCCACCAGTGACGCCAGCTCGCGGTCGGCAAACGTGACGCTTCCGCCACGCCACTGCAGCTTGTTTGCGAATGCTGCATTGCCTGTATCATCGGATGCCTTTGCGCGCGTCTCCTCTGCAAGTGCTTCCAGCGCGCAAACAATATCGTCGTATTCGGGAATCATTTGCGAGACACGACCTGCGGCGGCCTTCATGTGCAACTCGTACCATTGCGTCGCTATACTAGCTGGCTGCGCGTGCTGCGCGCCTGGCACACGCACCCGGTATGCCGCCAGCCGCACAATCGGATCGAGAGCTGCGGCCATTGCTTGCGACAGCGCATAATGCTGCGCTCCGCTGTCGCGTGCTAGCTGGTCGCTGACAACTCGAGACAGCGCTGCACAGTCTAGCACCGCCTCCCAATGCTCCGTTTCAAAACTCAACTGGCTCTGGAGCTGCAGCCAATATGCCGCTGCAGCAAGCGCTGTGTGGCTATCGCAGAATCCGGGTGCAATATTTGCCAGCTGACGCGCAGCCTTACAAGCAGCCCTCAGGCGCCGTACTAGATGCTGGTGCTGGCGAGGCTCCTCAGTGCGCGTGTACTGCTCGCGCAGCTCCATTGCGTAAGCCCACGCACGCTCTGCTTGGAGAAGTAGCACTTCCACGTGCTCTGGCTTGTTAGCCATGTCTGCCGTCACGTCTTGCTTCCGAAACGCCTTCGAAGTCCCCTGCTGTAGCTTGGCTGCCTTGCGCACCGAATGCAGGCGGTGTGCGCAGTACCGACGATAGCGCTGGTAATCCTGGACACGAATTCCATGTGTCTGGCGTGCAGTGTGCACGTACTCAAAGATGTTGAATGCAACTGGCACCATGATTGTCTAAATTCTTCAAAAACAGTACTATCTATTGCGTGCTAACGAAAAAGAGAATTTCTACACAGGCAAGTCCAAGGTTAAGCTCAGTACCCTTTCTTCTTCTGTTTAATCACGTGCTTACGCAGCTCCTGTCGCTTCTGGACGAGGCTGCGCTTGCCCTTTGAGACGATGCTGCGCTTGTGCGCAATCATCTTAAAATCCTTTGTCTTGCGCTTCTGCTTGTTAGACAGATTAACGCCGCCCTTGTCGCGCTTGGCCTTGCTGCTTGCAAACTTTTCGCGGCCCTCGCGGCCGGCCCGGATCGAGTCCATACGTTCGTCGTACGTGGCCTTTCTGCGCTGCCGACGCGAGTGATAATCGCCCAGAATGTCCCAGTCCTTTACAAGCCCATCCGAGTCACTCTCATCCGCAGACAAGTCCTCATCACCGCCCACTTCATCCTCATCGAGATGACCGTCGCCTGCCTTCTGCTTCTTGGACTTGCTACTCACGCCTTCATTGCGCCGGCGCTTCTTAAGCTGCTCAATCCGCGAAAAGTCCTCGTCTGTCAAAAACCGAAGCATATCAACACGCTTCTTTGCCACTAACTTTGTGCTGGTCTGCTCTGACGATGCTGCTTTCAGTTGGCCGCTATCGGATCCAGAAACAGATCCGGCCTCCTCGTCATCGCTGGCTGGCCCGCTACTCTCGTCTTCTGCCCCTTGAATACCCACGCTACAGTCACTCTCTGCATCTCCGTCTGACAAGAGTTCGTCTGCAGTAGCGTAGCTGAGACCTTCGTCTGAGTCACCACTCTCCAGAAGAACGTCGCTGTCCTCGTCATCCGAACCGCTGCTTGGCAGCTCAAGAAGCTCCGCTCCATCCACTCCCTCTGCTGGACGCTGCTCTCCAAACTGCAGCGGAACTCTACCGAGATTTTGAGATGCGTCACGTCCACGATCACGCCGGTGAAGCATCTCTGGGTTAATCTGTCTGTATAGCGCAAGCAGACTGCGCGCCCCCATCATCACGCCCTTATCTTTGTGTTTACGGTAGAGAACCAAGTCATTGAGAAGATCGGGATCAACTGCCAGCGGTTGACGCGCCAAAACCGCACGAATAGTGTTTAGCCCTGCACACATGACTTCAGGTGCGCAGTGATCTGAGACAAAGTTGTCTGCGATTGCCCGTACCAGCGGCTGCAGCACATCCGGCGGTGTAAACGCATGAGTACCGTTGGCAAACAGTGCGAGAATCTGCGTGACCTCAAGCTGGTGAGGCTGCAAGTACCGCTGAAGAAACGGATAAAATGCCATGAGCTGCAGCTGATGATGTCCGATCAGCCGCGAAATAAGCTTAAGCAGAATAAGGCGAACCTCAAACCGGTCTACTGTGCTACCGCCCCGCTTGGTTGCTGTCGTCGAATGGTGCACGCGCCCAAACAGCTTCTCGGCAAATCCCTGCGGGTCGTGGACCAGACTGAGCGCGTCAAAGTTGACTGCTGCCACCGCCTTCTTCCGCGCTGCCCCGCCACCCACTGTAGCAGAGCTGTCTTCATCTGCTAGCTGCCCATCGCGCCGCGCCTGCTCTCGTTTGTGAGTGCGTGTTGCCCTCTCAAGAACACGCTTCCGCGCCCGCGTTTTTCTGTTGACATTGCTTTGGTGTTGAATCAGCTGGAGATTAACCGAATTCTTCTTGCTTATACCCACACCTTCGGCCGCTGCATCCGAGTCATCGTCAGAGCCACCGTCCTCGCTGCTCTTCTTCTGTGGGTTAAGAAAAAATTGCACTGCGGTTACCATAACCTTGTTGATAGGCGAGAAGCAAGCCTGCACAATAACATTGACCGCCTTGGCATCCGTCCAGACCCTTTTGCGATAGAGCTCAATACACACGTCCAGACTCTTCTTTGCCGCGATTGCGCCCTCGCCGTGTTTGTCTTGCGCATCTGCCGCTGTTATCATTGTATACATAAAGCCCTGCAGCGTCTTGTTCAGCTTGTGATCACGATGCTTGCCTCTGTTTGCTGCTTTGACGTCATTGACAATGTGCGTGTATAGCAACGCCCTCAGCTTCTTATCGCGGCATTTGAACAGCGTAAAAAACAGTGGCATCACCTTTTCGTTCGACACAACTCCACGTCCGCGTAAGAGAATCAGCGCCTGCACAATTGACTTGCGCAGCTCCGCCTCCAGAACGGGGTAGTGTTTCTCAAGTAATGAGATCAGCTGTCCTGGAAATCTGGCGCTCTTTTCGGGATAGCATCGCACAACCTGCGATAGAAAGTTGATCACCTCGCCAAACTCCTTTGCCTCTTCATCTGGCTTCAGCTCAAATATAACCAGCGAAGATTCAAAGTGCTGCAACTGCTGACTGAACTCTTCCTCGTATGACCGGGGGTCCCGTTTTATCAGGTTCTGCAGCTGCGGCAGGTTGCTGAGTAGGTTGGAAGACCGGACTCTACGACCCATTATATCCGATATTGTCCAGTAGGATAAGTTGTAGATAATCTGCGAGAAAGGAAATGTATTCAGGTTGCAATAAGTGCACTAGACAAGCTGGGGCTAAACAGGAGAGATGTAATAAGCAATATAATGTGGGTTGGTGGTAGTTTAGAACTTTTTTTTTTTTTTGCTGCTCGGTAATCAGATGTGGATTTCTAGATCAGTGAGGAGGGTCAACAATGTGTCTGTGATCAGCTCGATCTAATGCATTTCAACAGCACCTTCAGAGAAAGATGTTGCGCTTGGTGTATCGATGCCACTTGAAAACAACGTAGCATGGCCTTCGGCTGCATTGTCCTTGCCAGCCTTGGTACGCTGCTCAGGCACAATGTGAAAGTTTACACCTGTAAGCGTGTACTTTTCCGGCGGAAGACGCACGCCGTATTTTTCTGGAATAAGAGGAAGAGGGTGCTTGTTGCGCTCCTCGGCCAGCTCAAGGAGAAACTCCTTGTCGGGCGGAGATGTAAATGAGTAGTTGACACGACCCTGGATCGCAAGTCGCACATCGTCCATGTCAATGTCTGCTTTCTTTGCATGCTCCGCATATACCAGTGCATCTTGCATAACGTCCACTGTGTAGCGGTGCGAAAACTCAAGCAACTGGTTGATGACACTAGGGTCGCAGTCAGCAATCCCATGCGACTGTAACAGCAGCGCCATGATCTTATAGTCGCGAGGAGTCTCTTCAGGCTTGTTTGGTGTGTCCTCCATGTCTTTAGTTTTTGAGAAACAAGAAGAGCGGGATAACGAGCAGTAGCCAGCAATACAAGTTTAACCTCAAGTACACGCCGTAACACGAAATCTGCGAGCAAACCGCCTAAATGAGAATAATCCCGCGGCGCATTGTTTAATGCATATGGGTGCAGTCTTTTTGTGCACGTGCGATGATAAAGTAAACAAAAAGCTCTTAGCAAGAGCAGATGCTTGTTGTATCTAATTTTTCTTCTCTTCATTCTGTTAACTTCCTTCTTAGTATTCGCCGACTTTATTTGCATTTGGACAGTTGGCTTGTATTTGCTTCCAACAATCCTTCAAGTACCAGTTTACCCGCTTTGAAGGCAAAGCAAGAGCATAAAAGCAATGTCTGAGAATCCGCAAAAAATTTTGTATAATAGCAGCAATGCTATAGCTGGTCAGACGCGGACACAACCTCGAGCGCTTAAAGACGAGCGCCTTGTGCGACCATCGCCTCGCTCTGTTGGAAGACCGGGATCTGGCTCTGCTGAAGGCACAACATCTGCGTTGCGACCCACTGGGCCTCTGTCGCCCAGGTCAAAGAAGACAAAGCCGGCTGCGCAGTATGATCGGTTTATACCGAACCGCAGTGCGATGGACATGGCGTCCTCGCAGTTTAACATTGCGCGGGCAGACAGCGACATTCCCCTCGATGGGGCCTCTATAGCGTACCAGGAGGAGGTTGCGCGTGCATGTGGCGTGTCCATTAACAAGCGTATTCTCAAGTTTAAGGAGGAGGCTCCAACTAGCGAAAAGGATGATTTACGACAGGTATATAGCCGGCCGGCGCTAAAATCGAGCGCTCCAACCGGAGCCAAGCGCCGCATTCTCAATACGCCAGAGCGGGTGCTGGATGCGCCCGACCTTGTGGATGACTATTATCTCAATCTGCTTGATTGGTCGGTTGGCAATGCGCTTGCCATTGGGCTTGACCAGAGTGTCTACCTTTGGAATGCAACCACGGGAGATGTCAGCAGCTTATGTCAACTAGAGAGTGAGGCTTACATTGCAAGCGTCAAGTGGACAGCCGACGGGACGTATCTAGCCATTGGCACTAGCTCTGGCGAGGTACAGATCTGGGACGCAGAATCGCAGAGCAAAATTCGCACAATGACAGGGCACCAGGCGCGTGTTGGCGTGATGTCCTGGGAGCGGCATATTTTGTCATCTGGATGCCAGGACGGTAGCATCTGGAACCACGACGTCCGCATAGCAAATCACAAAACAGCCGAGTTAATCGCACACAGCAGCGAGGTCTGCGGGCTTACATGGCGTTCGGATGGCGCACTCTTGGCCAGCGGCGGCAATGACAATCTAGTCAACATCTGGGATGCGCGTTCTGCAGTCCCAAAGTTCACAAAGGCACAGCACACAGCGGCGGTAAGGGCACTGGCGTGGAGCCCCTGGCAGCTGAATCTGCTTGCAAGTGGCGGCGGGTCTTACGATCGCCATGTTCATTTTTGGAACACGACCACGACAGCTAGACTCAATTCTATTGACACGGGGTCTCAGGTTACGTCGATCCAATGGTCCAACGAGTACCGCGAGCTGGCCACATCGCATGGGTTCCCACACAACCACCTTGCACTCTGGAGCTATCCGTCTTTGACAAAAATTGTCGATATACCCGCTCATGATACGCGGGTCTTGCATACGGCAATGTCGCCGGATGGCCAGACCATCGCTACAGCAGCCTGCGACGAAAGCCTAAAATTCTGGCGTATTTTCGAGACGCGCAGCAAGAGCGGAAAAGGCATCAAGGCCTTCTCTTCGACAGCGACAGCGGCACTGGGAGCGGGTGTCGGTACCGCTGCGGCTATAGAAGGGATTTTGGACATGTCACGTCCGTCGCACATAAGATAATAGTTTCTTTTTTGTTGGCTCTAGCAAAAAATTTTAATGATCGGCTTCTGTTTTTCGCTTGGCATGTGACGTGTGGCCGATAATCCTGTGACACCAGCCCAGCTACACAAAATGAACACAATTAGCGGCTGCGCTTACAGTAGAGAGGGTTTAAATCATCAGCATATTTTGGTTATTTTCTTAGAATAAGTTAACAGACACCTGGCGAATTCAGCACAAGCAATTTTGACAAGACAGCAGGTCACACATTTATTATTCAGTCTGCAAGAGTGGGGAGTTTGGCAATGCAGCAGAGTCGGCAGCAGGCGGTAGTGGCAGAGTCGTTTTTTGGATCACTGGCGTTGGACCACGCAGTGTCTGGCGTCGGAGGTGCCATTGCATCGACGGCGGTGTTCCACCCGCTGGATCTGGTGAAGATCAGACTGCAGGTGGACACGGCGTCGCACAACGAGGCAACGCTGGGACGGGCGGTGCGGGCGGCACGACATGTGGTGAGCACGGACGGGTTTACAGGACTTTACAGGGGTATCGGACCTAACCTTGCGGGAAACAGTGTCAGTTGGGGGCTTTACTTTGCGTGGTATACATGGATCAAAGACCAGATGGCGGGCGGACAAATTGCAGAGACGGCTTCGGGGGTGAGCACGCTGTCGGCGGGGCAGCACCTTGTGGCAGGGGCAGCGGCGGGGGCGCTGACACAGTGCATGGCCAACCCGTTGTGGGTGGTGAAGACGCGGGTATGCACAACGTCGCGCGGCGAAGCTGGGGCATATCGCGGACTGTTTGACGGGCTGGCGCGGCTGGCGGCACAGGAGGGGCTTCGTGGGTTGTACAAGGGCTTGGCACCGGGGCTGCTGGGCGTGGCACACGGGGGTTTACAGTTTATGGCATACGAGGAAATGAAGAAGCGGCGAGCACATGGGCGGCAGGCAGAAGGGTTCACGTCGGCGGAATATGCGGCGATGTCGTCCTCATCCAAGGTGTTCGCGCTGGCAATCACATATCCAAGCCAGGTGCTGCGGTCGCGGCTGCAGCAGACGCCAGGGCAGACAAGCACAGGTGCGGGCGGGGCCCCGCGGATGTCAGCGTACAGTGGGCTAGGCGACGCATTGGCAAAGACGATGCGCACAGAGGGGGTTGATGGGTTCTATAAGGGCTTTGGCCCGGCACTACTGCGGGTTTTACCAGGCAACGTATTAACATTTATAGTTTACGAAAAGATAGCAGGGATGCTTCGCAGGCCTACAACTTATAGTGGTGGGTAGAAGCTAGGCAAATAAAGTATCATTTACTTAAAGATTACGGCGGTGTGTGAGGTCTGAGCGCTGGCTGTGGCTGGGCACAGGCTTCATGCACAGAATCTAGCAGCTTGTTGACGTGAAACTCTAGCAGCGGATCAAGCAGTTTGTACTGCTGGGAGCTCTCGTGCCGTGCTTCATCAAAGATAACACAATGCCAGAACGCCGCGTCGGGTCTGGACATGTGTGGAGCGCGGTTCAGCAGATCGGCAGCGTCACGACAGGCACGGGCGAGAGCGGGCAGACTGTGCTCATGAAGAGGAGGCAGGCAGGCAGCGCAGCGCGACTGGCCGTAGACGCTAAGCACTAACACGTAGAGGTCAGCCATGCAGTCGCACAGGCGCAGCAGCAACTCTGGGTCGTCAGCATGCTTCTTTTTTTGATCAAGCAGGAGGCCAAACAGTGCGAGGGCTCTATCGGCCATTTCGAGGTGGCGGTCAAACGCCTGAAGCATGTAGTCAAGATCATCGGGAACAGCGTCAGTGTTATCGGGGGCAGGGTGGCAAAGCTCCTCTATGGCCGGCCCATGGTCCTCCTCTGGCGCAGGGTTGTGGTCTTTCGCTGGTCCTGACCCACATTCTCTCGGCGCTTGTCCGTTCAGCACAGAGTCCTCCGGTATGGCCAAGGCGGTACGCAAGCGCTGGCGAAGGGCGCTGAAAGACTCAATATTCTCGCGCGCAAAGTCGCGGGCGTAGTTGAACTGCGAACGGTTGAGGCGGCAGTGACGGAAAACGGAGTGCGACTCGACGCCGCGCGCAGCCCGTAATGCATGCTGTAGGACAATGTGCTCCTTACCTGCGGCGTCAACGGCATAGCGCGGACAGTTCAAGCGACACACCATCAGCTGTAGCATGTCGACCTCAGCCTCGGAGGCTCTGCGAAGCATAGCACTGTGATTGTAAAACGAGTCCGGCGAGCGGCGCAGCTTGCGCACAAGCAGGTGCAGGCCATCAAGGTCGCAGGTAGATACCAGCAGCTCGATAAACAGGCACAGATACTTTTGTAGGTACAAGTAATGCTTCCCAGGCGCCTCAGAGTTGGGCTTGTAGAAGCTCGCCAACTGCTTTCCAGCGGCCCGCATCTGCAGTAGCGGCAAGAGCGCCTGCTTTGCCCGCTCAGCAGCTCCAAAGACGTGGTAGTCCAACCATGCCAACAAAAAGACTGCGCGGTGGTGCCAGCGACGCCGGTCGGGTGGGCACGCAAGCTCCAACATGGCGCGGATAGCAGCAAAGGTTTGGCGAACATCGGGCTCAAGAGTAGCATGGGTGGAGGCAGTGGGTTCAAACGTGCCAGGCTCTATATTGCCAGGCACCAAAGTATCAGGTTCCAAGCTAGGAGAAACGCGTGAAGATGGCTCATCTCCGTCAGGCGCAAACGGCAGTGCGTCGAGAAAACGGCCAACGGTAGCAGCGTCAATCTGACGTGTCCAGAGCAACTTGGTAAGCGTCGATAGCAGCTTGCACAGCGCGTCAGCAGCGGCCTCGGGCACAGCAGCGCCCAGCGCGGCGGGGTCCAGTGTAGCAGTGGTCCCAGAGCCTGTCGCTGTGCTGGCAAGATAACATGCCTTCAAATACAGCGCACAAGCAGCCAGAGGTGCGCCGAGTTTAGCAGTAGCCTTTCCCAGCATATACACGCTCACCCAGGCAACTGGGTCCAGACGAGACGCGCGCAGCAACATGGCGTGGGCCAGTGCGTACACGTGTCGCGCTGGCGGCGGTGTGGAGTAGCGTCGTGCCAGTGCCAGTGCCAGGGCGGCAGGGCGTGCGCGCGAGAGACGCCAGCGGCCTACGTCCCACTCGTGATAATTGTCTTGTGCGTTGTCCGCTGTAAGCACATTGGATGGAAGCACTCGCAGCGCCAACAGCGGCAGCGGACGCGCAGCAACACGAAACAGTAGACTGCCTGCCAGCGCGTACACACGTGCGTACAGCGTGGAGCAGAAGACAGTGCGTGGCAACAGCTGGAACGCCAACGCAACACAGACCAGCGCGGAGCGCAAAAGTGCAGCAATGTCGTGGCGGCACTCGACGACCTCAGCGGCAGTGCCCAGCAGCAACTCGTCGGCAAGGTCAGCATGAGCCTGGGCAAGTGCCAGCCACGGCGCAGAAGACTCAGGGTGGAGTGACGCGTGTAGCTTGTAATCCTCCAGTATGTCATCGTATTCTTCCACAGCGCGAGGCAACCCTGCACGCATGCGCTGGCGTAGCACATCGTGCTGTGCTGCGGCGCGTGCAAATGGTAGTTCCAGACACGCGACCGGGACGGCGCCTGTGCTGCGCGGTGCAACACACCCCAGCGGCAGCGTTCCTGCCCCGCGTAGTGTCGAGGCCAGCTGCGCAAACGTCGGCATCGCAGCACCGTCCAGAAACTCGTCAATGGCGTCCATGTTTAGCGCCACGCGAGGCAGGCGGCCGACGTCAACATCCGCTAGAGCATGGCTGGCCCGCTCGACTACCGCGCGCAAGTCGCCGCGCAGCCCGCTGCCGCGCCGCCCATGCAACCACTCTTCTACCTCTGTAGCCACCAGCCTATACGCCGCGTTCGCAGCACTGTGATCCATCTCCACTGCAGCACTGTTGTGGCGCTCGCCGCTACAGCTGTGAAGCCGGATATCAAACAAGCAGCGCAGCGCCGCCTTCGCCGGGTCTCGCGTGCCCCTGGCTCTTGCAGCTACCACAAGCTTTAGAAATGCCCCATCTGCCGCTGTGCACAGCCCACGCTCGCCCAGCACCTCATGAATGCTGCTGACGAATCTGTCAAACGGTGCAAGTCCGTCGCCAGGGATGTGATCTGAGAAATGGGGGGATATTTGGTCGGAGCCCTGATCTGAACTCTGATCCAAGCCATGATTGGCGTCCTCACTGGCGCTCTGCAGCTGCCTATCCACATCATCCGTCAGTCGTGCGCCCAGCCACGCACCAAGCCCCACAAACTCTGCCTCGGGTGAGTCGCCCGGACCCTCTGTTGCGGGGTCTGCTGGAAACCGCTGCGTTACTGCCAAGACCAGCGCTACCAGTTGCGCCGCAACACGCCGCCCTGCCACATCCGCCATGTCCAGACTGACGTCAGCTAAATGTACAGCACGCAGACACTCTGCGCACCGGCCGATCGCCATCCGCATTGGTGCCTGTGTATCCGACGAGCAATCCAGTAGCCGCACCACGTACAACCGCGCTTCATGCAGTGCCGCTGCACCCGCTGCCGCCGCCTGCCCCAACTGGCGGTGAAGAGCCGCCAACAGCCGCGCTGCTACCACCTGCTGTGCAAACCCCAATGCGCACGCGGCTCCGTCTAAGGACGCCTGCGCAAGCGACCCCAACAGCGCTGCCGCCCTGCCTGCGTCTGAGCGTGCCGCCTGCAGCGCCTCCCGGAACTGCACCCATTGTGCCACCTGCGCCTGCCGCTGCCGTACAACTTCTGTCGTGACAATCGCGCCCGAGTGCGTGCAGCGGGCTGCAGCAATCAACCCCGCGTCTCCGCAAAATCCCTGCAACCACGAAAGGCATCGCGCGAGGCTGCCAGCCGCTCGCACTGCGTCGTTCTGTGCAGCCGCAATCTCGTAATCAGTCCACGCCTCCACCGTCCTGTATCGCGCCACTGCAACGTCGCTGTCCGCCGGTAGTTGCCCAGCAATTGCCCTGCCAACCAAAACCAACCACTCGTTGCGCATGTGCCCGTTGATGTCTCGTCGCACTCCCCCATCGGCCAACTCTTCCGCCAGCAGTGCCAGCACAAGCGTCCCGCAGTCCACCGCCTGCAGCCACCCTGCCGTCTGCTTTCCCTCACAAAGCCCGGCCGCCGCCTGCGCAACTAACATCTCGTGTACTATCCACACTGTCTGCTGTGTCGCATGCCTCAGCCGCCCCGACTGCAAAAACTCCATTGGCGCAGATGCAAACACCACAACCGCCTTGTCCAAAAACTTTACAAGCACCTCAAAAATGCTCCCATTTGCTTGAAAAACCTCTTGGCAATCACCGATAGAGACCATGGGCTGCGGTGATGACTTTGCACTCTCAGGGTTTTCTTTGCTTACCCAGTCCCGCCGCGATGTCTCCGTCTCTCCGGGTCCTCCTTCGCACGCCCAGGCCAGGCTGCAAATATGCGGCCCTGACAGTGTGTCGCATTTGCCGTCCATCTCCTCGATTGTGCGGAGAACCGCTGCAACACTATCACCGTCCCCGCTGCTGCCCATATGCAGACACCAATCCAACACCACAGTGCAATCGCCTTCCCGTCCGCCATGCGATTGAGACCTTCGACCTCGGCTGGCAAGGCGCTGTCTGCTGCATGTGTCCATAACACTGTTGCTTCTCTTAAATGCATCCGCAAACTCCTCTCTGCTCATAGCGCCTATCGTCTCAAACCATTTGCTTGCTACATCATATCCTTGTCTAAAAGCTTCAGAATCCACAGGCACTGGAGTCATCCACAGTCCCTGCCGCGCTCCATTTCGAGTACCCGCCGCTCTTCCTCCCGCAACCACCCCTCCCGTGCCAGATCCGCCCATCCCATGCACTCCTGGCACGATGTTTGAGCTTGTGCGCTCAATAAACCGCGTTGATCTGCGCTTCACTGGCATATCATCTCCTGAAGATGACGACTGTCGCTTGTGCCCGCCACGCTCCTCATTACTGCCATTGTCGCCTTTTCCTTGTTCCATATTGCTTGTATCGCTGCTTCCTTGTCCGTCTGCTCCTGCCATTGCCTGACTTGCCCCGGCCCTTTCCATGCACCACGATTCGCCCTCCACTCTACTGCGGCCACCCACAGCATCCACGCATGCTATTTCTACCGGTGCAGCTTCGCATCCATTTGCGTCGATGGCAAACGCAACTTGTTCCAAAAGCCGCTTGCTGCCAGTAACCATATCTTCCATTGCTGTTTGGTGGTAAAACGCCAGAACCGCCTCTCCCATTGCCGCAAGTAGGATCTTTCCATCGATGGCCCGGACCGTTACTGCATTACACGGCCCGGCAATGCACTTCGTATTGCTGTCTTCTCGACGCACACCCTGCGTGCATATTATTCTCGCATGTACCTCCTTCACTACAATCCCGTCCACAATTTGCTGCAGCACTTGTGCCTGCTGCCGACTCTGTCTTGACGCACTTGAAATAAGATTACAGGCCACATCCACATCTCCTCGCAGTAGTGCCGCCTGTACTGCTGCTCGTGCACTCCACCACTGAAGTGGCCGCCATTTATGGAACAACTGACCTGCTCTGCGCTGATATTCCAATCTCTCGTGTGTATTATTTACGCCCAGTGCCCTTTGAAAGGCTAGCAGGCCAATATCGTGTTGCCCCAGTGCCATTGCATATTGTCCCATTGCGAAATAGTACATTGTATTGCTGCTGTCGAGCTTTAATGCCTTTTGCAACCGCATTAGAGTTTTATCAAACTTCAGCCTCGTCCTCTGATCCATGTCAACCGCAAGTTCGTTGAGCCCGTGTATATTCAGTCTGCCTGTGTATCGCCATGTATACCGTGTGCTCACCCTTTCAGTCTCCAGCTCCCCAGCGTTAGCTGACACCAATGCCCGCAGTCTCCTTATAGACATACCTCCAAACTCCTTGCAATACGCATCGCATTCACCTTCAACTCCTCCCTCTTGCTCGCCAAAAAGCACTTCTTCCTCTGAGAGTCCTTTAAACCCTGTGTATGCCTCGCTTAGCCGTCCATCAGCCCACTGTCTCAGCGCTGCTTTATACCCATGAACAACCCGCTGAATCTCTTCCTCCATACGGACAAGTGAAGCCGACTTTGACGTATCGCTGTCGTATTCAGCCTTAGGCGCTGCAGGCGGATTTATTGGCGTAAACACTGCCATGCTAGGATCTTTGTTGTTATTTATGTGAATGCAAGGTGTTTCCTTAAATTGCAGCAACCTGAATGCAACAAACTCTTTGAAAGGGGTTTATTTTTTGCTCTTGTCAGCACCAGTCGAAACAATGTGGGATCAAATCACATTCCCCAATTCAGTGGTGATCACACTACTTACTGGCGTTTGCATAAAGATTCTTTTGCAACAACAACCATGATGGGTCTGCATTAGAAGGGCAACGCGTCTACATTGCTAGCGGAGACTGGTTTTGCGTTGCAGAGAGTGGAGTGAGATCAGCAGACGTCAGTTAAATGCGTAGGGGTGACTGTCTGTTCACACGCAAAGTATTACATCCAACAAGCACAAACTAAAGATCATGTACCAAGAACGCTCGCCACATACTTATATATTAAAGCAATATCGATATACGCTATAACCTCTATTCCATCTCTATAAAAGCACCAACTGCGCATAAAAATGTTACTATTACAATACAAGACCAGCCAATCAGAATAGCACATCTAAAGGCAAATAAATTATGCATTTTGCCGGATATCGACACATAAAAAGTAAACCTCTACAGGTGTGCTATCTGCCAAGAAAAATGCCAATAAGTGACAGAAAAGCAAATAATAATTAAAGAAAAAAAGATGAGATGCTCGCTGTGTTTGCCACATACAAAATACAGATACATAATAGTTTTAATCTCCTTAGCCAATGCTAAACATACTACTATTCTGCCTCTGCTTAACCGTAAATCCCACCCTCAACCACAAACTAAAAAATACAATATTTTTCACATGCCGATTACTGTGAAAACAATATTTCCAAGCACCAACCTTTTAGAAAAATACAGAATTCTTGGATAAAATATAAACGACAATGTGGGATGAACCATTCACTCTTATTAAGCAAAAATATCAGTTGAAATCCATGTCTTACACTTTGAGTCTAATATAATAATGCACTAATTATTCTCAAGATATGAAGTTGGTCTTGTAAGAAAAATGTTAGAACTAAAAAACACAAAGGTCGGGATAATTTCAAGGCCATTTTGACTTTGAACTAAATCTGTTGCTTTATCTTTTAGAATTGAATGCCCGTACTAAAGTTTTTAATCCTAAAAGACGAAAACATATCATTTTCATCGCTCAAATCACCTACCAAAAGGCGTGCAAATTCGGCGCTGTGGGTCCAAGCAATTGGCATAACATTAACCTTATTGCTAATTGCAAAGCTTGCTACGTCGGAAGTACAAGATACATCGATGCTACTATCTGTAGAATAACAAGTTGACAATGCGTTTTCGACAGGCACCTCTGCCAATACACGGCTTTTTATCAATGCATCGTGTGTTCCTTGACCTCTGTTACGTGTGACCTTGCCGCAGCTCAGACCAGAAAGATCACTTTTATGAATAAAATCACACTTTGCGCCATATGGACAAATTTGGCCTTGTGCCTCGTTTCTGCAGAAAGCTGTTTTGTAGTTGGTAGGGTTTAATCTAGTTCTCAAATCAGCCTCTCCATGCGCAAAATTGCAACTATCGCCATATTTGCAGCTTCCAAGGAATTTAAAAGTGTCGCATATCGCCGTTTTGTAACTTCTGTTAACGTTTGCTATTTTCATTGTCTGTATTTAGATATAACTTTAAGCGTATCTACTTTCCCAGAATACTGTTTGCTATATAGATCACAAAATAGCGTCAAAAAATAAACCTTGGTTACCTCGGCATCAAATGGTAAGAACAAACAAATAAGAAATATACAAGAATATGCCTTTGCTTGCTTATAAAAAACTTTGAGGCTATGCTATATTAATAGAAATAAATAGATGGTGAAGGTTGCGAGAACGTGTCTTGCACCAAAGCGTGGAGTTTTGCCGATTTTAATATCTTTTATACACAAATTTGAGATCAATTATATCTCAGCAAAAAAAAAAAACACAACAATTGAGTAAATGCTAGCGTAGGCGCAGCAGCAGCACATGAAACCACAAGCGTCAGTACTGTTAAAGCCAATTGTGCCTATTTTGGTTTAGCCCCTATCCCAAATAGCGCAATCGTGCCTGTTCTCTTGTTACTGACTTTGCGCATCAACGAATAATATACCGAATATTGTTGGTAAAATATGTTGCCGAGTTGAAGAGCTTCAATAATATTAAAAAACAAATAATATGCCGAAAGACAAATAGACTTGAGAGCATATGTTCCTGTGAGATTACAAAATTACTTGTTACATCAATATGTTTCTTCTGCTGGTACCAAAATATAATAACATTTTTGTCATATTGCGCGTTTACGTCATCATTTGATGCAAGCTTTAATAAACCTTGCACGCCATAGGCTTTTTCAAAGAAGCTCGGTTGAATCATATAAATCATATTCCCATCCAGCAGCTATACATGCATTGACGGACAACAGACAGACTTCCAGCATAAGCACCAGAGAGGTAACAGACGGCTCTTCCAAAATAATAAAGCGGTTATATACATGGCCTGGGTTTTTTCCCGAAAGTCTCTAAAATAAATTTATTTAGTATAGAGCTTGTGACATATTTCTTTACAATTTCACTAATACTTTTTAATTGTAAATGTTCCCTCCAATATATTTAATCTGTTTTACACATTGTTAGCTTTTGTCCGTCCTTTCATAAAAATGCTAGGTAGAATAAGTGAACGCACGATGACTAACAAATAATAGGCACATTGCGGTTACTCGATTGGTTTGTATGAAAAGTATAATATTTTAAGAAACATCACCTAGCATATAAGCTGGTCTGAAGATTTTTGTTATATCTTATATTTCTCTTCTGACTTGAACAAAACAAACATAAATAATTGCTAATAAAATAATACTATGCTACACAACTAAAAACATAGAAGCAACTGTCTAAAAACAATCTAGAAACAACTAAGCGTCGTGTCGTAAAAGGTGTTGGAGGAAATAATATACGCGCGATTGTAAACTTTATTGGAATATGTGCATTAAAGAAAGTAAATAGAAAGTAATATCAAAATAATAAACACAGCACTATTACATAAAATTCATTAGAATGGCTATTCACTGCTTTGGACAGAAGATAACATGCAAATTACAGATAATTTACATCAATTTATTGACATTATAAGCACCGCAAGAAAACACTAAACATCTTAAAACTCAGACATT
>JANBTM010000107.1:0-12063 GCA_027578695.1 Coemansia sp. RSA 1365 | reverse complement strand
ATATTTTTTTTTAGTCTGTATAGAAACTAGAGAATTACAGAACATTTCCGGCGCAGGAATACTGTGCCCTTAGCCGATCAACTGCAGTAGCCCGCCAAGCGTCGTAAGGCGAATAGCAAGCAGTCCACGACACAGATGCCACAAGAACAACCGCACCTGGGGGTAGGCTCTACTGCCCCAAAACAGCAACAAGTTACCAACTTTATAATATTTTTATTGTGCTAAGCACATAAAAGATGCAAACAATCTTTCTCGCTCTGAGCTCTAGTTGACGAAAAGCTTGATCAATGCAGATGTACCTAAATAATTTGCTGAAAAGCTAGACTGCCTTTTAGCAGTGCTTGTAAATGCTAAACCAATTATTGGAGCCATCGGTGTAATAGCATGCTCTCTGCAGAGGTTCTCCGTGCAGGGTTAATTTCCAGCATAGGAAGGAGAAAGTCTGCTATCTCACGCGATTCGTGCTCGGAAAAGCCATACTCATCGTGTAGAAGCTCTTTTAGTGGAAATGGATAAAGACGGCGTATATGCCGCAGCTCGCCTCTCCGGTTAAACAGCTCGCTTGAAAACTTGCCGGAAAGGGCAAACTTCCGCGGAAAAGGAGCAATGATCTCTATAATCTGCGCAATGTGCTCTTCATCTTTAGAATAGCGGCTCCCGGAACGTGGTTCAAACAAATAGTCCCCAGTCAGAAGCTCAAATACAAGGCATGCGCATGACCAGATGTCAGCGTTTGCGTTCCAGCGTGCGCCAATAATCACCTCAGGTGAGCGGTATTGACGCGTTTGTATATCCTCCGTAAAGTGGTGATCTGCCCAAGTGGCGTTTCCGAGATCCGCCAGCTTGACATTCAGATTAAGAAGGTGATCGGATGATGTTGCACTGGATGCTCTCTGCAAATTATTTTCCGATCCGTGTCGTGAAAGCGAGGGCGTGCCTGTAATTGAAATGTCATTGAGATCTTTCTCAAGTGCAGCCCGAGCGGCATTCTCGCCTCCAGGGCTGGGAGCGCGTGAATTAGCAACGCTGCGACTGGTCTGCACAAGTACGCCTTGATCTTGCACATTATTGCATATTGCATCGTTTCTGAGCTCTGAGCGAATTGCATCCTCTACGTTGTCAATGCATACTAGGACATTCTCAGGTTTGAGATCAGTGTGAATCATATTGCATGGCCCGTGGAGATACGCCAGCCCCGCAATAATCTGACGTGCAATACGCTTGACAAGCGGAATTGGAAGCCCATCACTTGCACGGGGTTTGTCTTCAGTTGTTTTGCTATGTACGCTAGACTCTACATGCTCTGCTGTGCCTTGCTGCTGCGGCTGACGCCGGCCATCACTAACTGCGTTGACTGTACAAACCACATCCCGCAGCAAGCTGTAGCGCCGAGCATTGCGAATAAGCGATAACAGGTTCTCCCCGAGAACCTCAAATACCATGCACACATGCCGTCCATTTTGTCCCGAATGCTCGAAGCTGTCTAGCAGCTTTGCAACATAGTCGCGCCCAACATGTGGCTCCCTTACAGAGACAGTCCGTGTACATAATTCAATCTCGTCCAAAGCAGCCTCGGTGTAGTGCGCCGCCGACTTTACAATTTTAAGTGCAACGTGAATGTTTTTGTCGCGGTCATACGCAAGCCAGACTGTAGAAAAATGTCCCCAGCCAAGCTTACGAACAACTCTGTAGCGCTTTTTCTTGAATGTGTCGCCTATTTTGACCGGGTTATAGCCGCCTTTACGATAATCATCAATATGCTCCTCCTCTACCTCGGGCTCGTCTTCATAGTCTTCGCTGTTAGACCCGCCGCCACAATCTGCTGGATAGTCGCTACTCCGTGTATCCATGCCATTGCTGGAAGCTGAGGTAAGCTGAATCTCGTCTCTGCGATTTTCAGACGGTGGATCCCGGTCGCGAGGCTGTATAGGACCTGACGCTGGCCTTTTGTCGATCTTTGACCCTCGTCCGTGTGCTTGTGTAGAGCTAGATGCCTTTGGCTTTTGTTTCTTTGCCATGGCCCTGCGCTTGGCGTTTAGAACCGAGTCTACAGAGAACAGCAAAAAAAAAAAACACAATGCTGCTGCCACGGATTAGTATTTAGTAGAGGCTGCTCGAAAATGTGCACAGGGAATTACAAACGGACAGCTAGTTCTGTCAACATCATGAGATAGTGGCAATTATATGTGCTATCTTCCACTATACTACTATCCCCACGTCGCACCCGCCAGAGCCCTACTGACTCGGGGATGCTCTCTACCTCGATGTTTAAAAAAAATTTCTATATATCCCAAAGACAAAACCCGTGCAAAAAGAGCTAGCACATAAACTTACTATTCATTGCACAGCAAATGCTGAAGACTGTGTGTTTATATAGCTGTTGACAAACCCCAAATATATAACAGATACGCTGACAACTCCCGCTGTTCTTAAATGCTTTAGTATGTAAGTATTTATATCCTGTGCGCTCTTGTAGGGTCAGGCGCTCGTACAAACAAACAAAGAAAGACAAATTCTAGGAGCGCGGAAAGTAAAGAGGTATCGATTTTACACTGGCCGCGACACAAGAAGAAACGGGTTGGTTGTACAACAAAAAAAAAAACTAATTAGATTATTCCGCTGGCTCTTGGATCGCCTATCTCGAGATGTAGCATTCTCAGAAATACCATGCCTTAGAAGGAAACCGCAAAAGCTAACAGTTCACACGGAAGTTGGATTAGAACTGGTGGAAGCCCTCTAAGCGTGTAGCAACTGGTAAGGCGGTCGCCACACCAGAGCCCCCCTGTGCACTACCGTTATTGGCAATAGCGTCAGGAGAGATGGAGGAGCATATATAAGCACTATCTTACAGGTAAGGTCGACTAGAAACATTAAGTCTCTAGTATTGTCCACGCTCTTATTTCACTTTATTATTATTAAATACGCTTGTTAAACTCAATAAATATTAATCTACTGGTGCGCCAAGAGAATGGTATTTACGTCGGCCGAGTTCATTCTTTAGCAGCAAGCGGTATTGCGTTTTGCGTTACAGAGGACACAGTTTGCGCATGTGGTTGGCAAGCACAGTTTGTGTCGACATATTGGAAGAATGAAGCAAAAAAGGAAAGTAAACATAGTAGCAAAATATTAATAGATTTAAGCATATACGCAGAGATTAGATCCATATAGTTTATTTTATCATTGATGTAGTAATAGAATATAACATATGCAACTTACCTGATGTTTCCCGTATTTCTGAAAGAAAAATGTAGTCTGGGATGGAGTTATTAAGAATCGCAGTGTTTATCTGTTTATGTTATATACTGACACTGTTCACAGGCGGAGATATCTTCAAGAGCTACGCCTCCTACACCCACGCCCACAACGCAAATACGGTGTCATTCTAACGCAAAGCTGCAATGTCGAGTGCTACAAAAAATCATTTCTAAACGCTGACATTTTCGGGGAGATAATAGATTTATTTTAGCATGGAAAAAGAAACAAGATCACAAGTGAGATCAATGTCTGTGTCCAAAGGCTATGGCGCCCATCATGGGCTCTATCAGAAAACTAAACGCTAACATTTTCGGCTTCTATAAGCAATGTGCTACCATAGGAGTCAAGCGTGTCGACTACATTCTGCTGCCATTGGTACCATGCTACCGCCTGCATCAAGCAGTCGCACAGATCGTCCTTCTTTTTCTCCTTGCAGAACATCCTGGCCATTTCGTCAGAAAACTCCATGTTGTTGCTAAATGGCCATGTGTCGGGCGTGAGACTGAGAGTGTTCATGTGAGCGGTCTGAGATACATCAGCGAGCGGGTGCTCGGAAGCTAGAAACAAAATGATCCATGACTGCACTAGCAAGATAGAGCGCTCCTTCTTAATTAACCGACGCTTTAAATCGCGAATTACGCTCAGGCGCTGGCTTCCCTTCCGTTGAAGCTCGTCAACGTCCTGGGCATCTACGGCTCTTGAAGCTCGTCTACGTGGAGGAGGCATATCAAGCGCACGAAGAATCGCCTCGTGCTGGCTGCTGGTAATCCGCTTTTGCTCTTCGAGAACCGGTCCCATGTGTGCAATAATCCGAGCTGTTCGTACGCTGTCGTCCGTATCTACACGCTTAGATACTTTTTTCTTCCCTGTCTTGCTCTTCTTGCCTGCTGGTGTCGATTTGGTTTCGTCAGACTCACTGGATACCAGCCCTCGATCAACTGCAGCTTGTAAGAGACCTGAGGTATCCGAAAGATCCCAGTGCGAGCTAACTAGGGTGGGATTTATGGCTTCGATGCGCGCACCTATACTGCGAAGACACGAGTACAACAGCGCCTCAACTAGGTTGTTCACCATTACTGAATTAGTCACCGCTGCTGACCCCTGCGACCGAAAGCGTTGATGTTCGATTACATATGTACATGTTGCTGCGGCACGCATGGGCAGAATGTCATGGACAAAGCGTTCAACTACAGCGGCAAGGGTCCAGGGCTCAAATGTGGCCTCCTTTAGCAGCTCGACGCGTCGCCACGCAAGGACCTTCCCACTACGCGATACGTGAGCAAAGGCCAGGTTGCGAAAGCCAATGTCAATCGAAACGACCTCCTCGGGCACAAAGGCCTTATGTGCCGTACAGATCTTTGCCGGTTTGTTTTTGCGTTTAGCAAGGCAGCGCACCAGAGCAAGCTCCTGGGACTCCCACACAAAGGTGCTTAGCGCATCAACCTTGTAGACCTTCCCAACGCCCTGCGCAAGTCCACAGCCTCGCATGATCCTACTTAGTTCCGTGGCCTTGAGCTTTGTCAGCTGGGTGCCAATATCAGCACGCGCTGTCGCTGCTACTTCGCCTGCTATACCACAAGCGTGTCTGGGACTTGTGTGGCTACCAGAGTGCATTCGACTGCTTGCTGCCCAATGAGGCCAGGCCTGCCGACGACAACGCAATGCATGCATTCTCAACATAGAGTTTAAGAGAAGAGAAGAAAACGAAGAGCATGCGAACTAGGCAACGTGTCGCTTCCCCAAATTAGGCGATAAATGTGTAGAATTGTAGTGCTTTGGGGAGGGGGGTTGCTAAGGGCATGCGTCCAGTACTTGTGCCTGTGGACAGCTCTGCTTTCTAGTGCAATTATAGTTCTGTAGCCTTTTGCAATATTTTATAATATAAAATATCCACTGACTGACCGACTGGCTGGTTATTACTTGGGTTTCTAGCAATTGTTGGTCAGACACAATTACAGAAACACCGCCCAGATGAACCGTAGCCGATCCAGACAGCTGGTGGTCGCCTTTGCAACTGTTCTGAGCGCAGCAAACTTATATTTTATTAACTACGCTTCTTTACAAGCGCTATATCACCCAGGTAAGTAGGTATGGATTGGGAATCTCTTTGCTCGCCGAAAAAGTCACTATTACATGTCTGCTGTACTCAGCGATACCGACGCTTCGCACTCTATTTGTTCTCCGAAGTACGTTGTTTGTAGCATCGCATCTCCGCCTAAATCTCTATGGCGACCCACAGATCGAAGGTGATGCAAAGCTGAAACGCGAGCCTATATTGGGGAGGTACGATCTTCTAGTAAATGACTACTACCTGCGTCATGTGTATATGTCGACCATTGCCGCCTTTCAGCCGCAATATGTCGTTACCATGGGTGACATTTTCTCGAGTCAACGGGTTCGCAAAGCCGAGTACTACAAGCGCATCGAGCGATTCAGTTGGATATCGGGCCGCAACAAAACAACGTACAAGCCCATACACACACGCAGAGCACACGCCTATATGTTTCTAGCAGGAAACCATGACATCGGATATGGCGCCGAGACACGACCATACCACATCAATCGCTATGTCAACAACTTTGGGCCGATTAACAGGGACTGGATGGTGGATTTCGACAACAAAAGAACTCGCGAATCAGTGGATGGCCTACACCAGTTTGCTATTTTGAACGCCATGAATCTCGATTTTACACAAAACGCAGAGTTCCGAAACGAAACGTGGTCCTTCTTGAAACGCCTTGTATCTAAACGTGCCAAACATCCAGCAATACCCCTGACACTCTTCCTGCACATTCCACTGAGCAAACCAAGCGGCATATGCGTCGCGGAGCCAGAGATGATATATAAGAACGGATCTGTCCACTACCAAGATTATCTTTCTCCAGTAACTTCTGCATATTTGCTTCATTGTCTGACGCCAACGCTGATTTTCAACGGCCACGACCATAATGGCTGCCTGTCTGCCCACAGTGTCAAGCATACCACAGTGCAGCCTGTGCCGTTGGGCGACTCGGGAAAACTGCTGCAGGTTTCAGAAGACCTATGCAGTCTTCAATTGGAGGAGCTGGATATGTATCAGCTAGCTATCGAGGAATTTGCCGCTGCCACGGTGACATCATTTGCTGAACCCAGGATACCGGAACATGCTATTAGTCTGGCAGTTGAAGTCACTGTACGCTCGACAATGGGCGAGTATAGCGGCGCAACTGGGATATTTGACATATCCCCAGACAGCAGAAGCGGCTTGCAGCAGCATATACAGACTTCGGACCATGGTTTTGTATTGAATTCTAAGCATGGGTACATATATCGGTATCGCGAAGTACTATTTGGGTACCATCTTATTATCCGGGTGCTGGCAGTGGTGGATTTGGTTAGCGTGTTTGCAGTACCTGCGTTGTTGCTGGCGTTGTCGTTTTATATATAATCTAATTTATGCATTTCTAGCTTCTGTCCATTTGACCATGATCTATGCTAGGTAAAATGGGTGAATGTGCGATATCTGTCAAACATCTGTAACTTGTAGACATTTGATTGGTTTGTATGAAAAAGTAGAAATGTTTATGCAACATCACCTAGCATATAACCTATTCTGGAAGTATTGGATGTGTTTTCATGCATTAAACTTTTTTAAAGAGAGAGAGAAATAGGCCATCAGGAAGAAAATCACATAGGCTTTTTTCTGTAAAAGCAAGAAGTGTGTTGAGCCTAAGTTGTGATGTGATTCTTCTTTCGATGGAATCGCGATGTTGCTGCTATTTTAAACTTCTGGCACATCCTATTTAGCCTGCATGAGGGGAAGGGGACTCCCAAGCCTTTTCCGTGTGGGGATACTGCGACTTGTCCTGATCAGCCACAGAAACCCACCAAGTGCAGCAAGAGCACCAATATACAGACATTACAAAACAACAAAAACGTTTGGAATAGCCATTGCTGCTCCAATCCAGAAACAAAACTGCTTAGCATTTTTAGATCTTGTTTTAAACGGATGGAGATTGCACAGTTGATGCGCGTATATTTTATCGCACAGGCGAAAGACAGGAGAGAAACAGAAAGCAACTACTTCTTGCTGCGGATCTTGCGGAGATAAAAGTCAAGCTCCTTGCCCTCCAGAATGTAGCCGTCACAGCGACCCGACTGGCCAGGACGCGAGGTGATGATGGCATACAGACGCCCAGAACCAAACTGAGTATCAAGTGCAGGCTCTACACTGCTCTTGCGAGCGGCGACCTTGGCCAGGAGATGCTTGGAGCGGGGCTTGGTGGCCTCACCCTTGTCCTCCTCGGCAGCGGCGCGCCTCTTCTTGCCAAGGATCTTGGCATAGCGGTTCTCATACCACTGGCGGAAGGGTGTGGCATCAATCTGAACAATGGCGCCCTTCACCAGCGTGTTGGTACGCACAAGCTCGTTGTTTGAAGCGTTGTAGACAACAGCCACAATACGGGTGCTGCGCGAGATTGCCTCTGAGCCCCACGAGTACGTGCCAGCCTCAAGACGCATGGCACGGAACTTTTTGTTTCCGCCACGCACACGCACCTCATGAATGCGCTTGGGCCCGAGCCTGGTGTTAGCTGCCTGACGGCCAAGCTCGAACTTTCTCTTCTTGCGGTAGTGAGCGCGCTTGGCGCCAGTGTGGGAGCGCTTGTGGCGGGAGTCACGGCTGATACCTACAAGCTGCGCGCGTCAGTTCAAAGTCCAATCCACCCATAGTCGCATTTTGGTTCCAATCAGCACATACGAGCGCACAAGTCCAATATTAAAGCACCATCCCCGCCATGCAAACGTCGTCAGATGTTTATACAGCGTAGTAGAATAAGCAATACACAAAAGTAAACAAGCGTTCTCATTAGTATTAGCGTTCCCTGCTCAACATAAAGCATTGCAAAACAGACAAGCCCAACTGCAATTTACAGCGCAACCAGTTATTTTTCCTAACAAATGCCAGGTGTGCGTAGAATCATAAGCAGTCGGATGCGTAGGGTCAAGTGGACCAGTTGAAGGTTTATATTTCAAAAAGCTGGCACTCGTAATGTGCGAATTGCTTTTTAGCCAACTAGCCTCGAATCTCAAATGAGTGTAACTCTACACAGTGAATCTGTCTCTCCCATTTGCATAAGGTATCTGAAGCTTATAGTCTCCACTGGCACCTCCGAGTTGTTGAGCAAGCCCAAAGTGCTAGAGAGTATAAACCTAGAGTGCTGTATCCATTGCATAGAACGAATCCATCAAGCAAAAAAAAGCTAGTCCCTGTCTCAGCTCAGTTGCCCTTTGTGGTTGGATTCGCCATAGCTCAGATTCCACCTGCCGACCGCTCTACGCATCACAGACTGTGCTTGTCTCATCAGAACGCGATGGATGCTCACCCATGGTTGACTAGTAGTGGCGTGCAAAAAAATGTCGACGACCGAGTAAAAGAGAAGGATCGCAGTTGGGAAGGCGGTGTATCTGCTTGTGACAAGGCTGGGATTGCAAGCCAAGCGGAATCCTGCAGACAGCCACCGTGATCTCCTAGAAACGGATTAGATCAGGATCATCTAATATTTTTTTTTTATGATTGCAGGAGTAACTGACACTTGCGATATGTGTTGATGGAGGTTCAGCGCTCTGCTTTCGTGAAATGTGCTAGCAGGCCTTCTTTTTGACTCTTTTAGCAGTTCTTTGACGAATTCGACGATAGCAGTTGCCTCTGGCTGAGCAAAATGGGAGAGAAGCGAAAGTCAAAGCATCACGGCGAGTCTGGAAAAAAATCAAAGACACACAAGTCGAAGAAGAAGGACAGAAAGAGTTCAAAGACATCCGATGCAGCACGCGCACCCCTTCCATATCCAAGCTCCACACAAGGCAGCAGCTTCAGCGAGTGCACGGCAAAGCTAACTGTGACACTGGCACCAGTACACAGCAGTGACCATTGGGCGGGGATCTATGAGACGCTGAATAGTATGCTGTTACACTTTGTTCCGCAGGTGCGCGGGGTTGTTCTCTCATACACAAAAGTCAAGATGCTCAGCAATGCGGCGCTTTTATTTAACGACTCGCCGTTTGGGCAGCTGGAGATTTCTGCACAGCTACTTCTCTGGCGGCCACTCTCTGGAATGGCGCTGCAAGGGGCTATCAATGTCCAGTCCCCCGATCACATCGGGCTGCTCCTGTGGGATACGTTTAACGCGTCGATTCCAGCATCGCTTATCCCAAAGGACAAATACGAGTGGCGGCCATTTAGCGACGAAGAGGTGGCAGCACGCGCGCTTCGCAACGGTACAATCACTAATAACGCTGCAGACGATCAGAAGGATAATGATGATGATGCAGAGTCAGCAACAACATCGAAAGCGCAGAGCGGCGATGGCAGTGTATTCAACGCGGCAGGAGCGCCAGACGCGAGATTCGGCTCGGGCGAATGGGTATTGAAAGGTACAAGTCAGAGTGTAGGATCGAATGGCAGTCTGAGTTTTGTTGTTGTGGATGTCATTCGGGCCGACGACGTGTTGAGTGTCACTGGGGCGTTGCGCTGAAATCGAAGTCTGGGCGCTTTGCGTGCGCTTACATGTTAATTTCTTTCTCCAAAAGCATATGTTCTTAAAAGCAAATACAGATAAAACGTGGTAGAGCCATTTGGCAGCTAATGAAGGCCTAAGTACCCCATGTCAGCCGTAGTACGTGGTCCGTTTTGCGCTGTGTGGGCTTAATAAACCCAAGTAGCTGCATCTCCTCCACAGTGCGCATAAATCGGGCTTGGGTCTCAGCTTGGCTGGGGGGCGTGCTGGGATGCTGGCTCGAGGATTCTTTTTCGACAACTGAGGCAAACGAAGAGTACCAGTCGAAGAGGTTGATCATGCGGCCGCACTCCTGGTGGAGGCGGTAGGATATGCTCGAGTCGTGCATGGTGGGCATGATACGCTGGTCCTCACCACCATCACAGCCCTCAGCGAAGTTATCATCGGCAGAGTCGCAGCAGTGGCAATTGATGTAGTAATGCGACTTTCCAAGCGCAGTCTGGACTGCTGCGCGCGGTTGGGCGCTAAATGCTGTGTCCAAAAGATGCGAGTGGCGATAGTAGAATATCTCATTGAGAGGAACACTGTGGTAAGAAGCCAAACAGGTCCTGAGCGCTGTCTCAACCGCCTTGCAGCACCTTTCAAGCACTTGGAGCTCTGTGTCGCTGGCGCCACTGTGGAACAGCATAAATGGACGATGGTCCATGTCTGTGCGTGTGCGAATACGTCTTTTTGGCTCTTCACTGCTTGGCTCGTCCCTTTCAGCCAAGCTATCGGGACTGGCTAAAAGGGCAGATGCGTTTTGCAAAAGTTCAGGAACTTTAATATTGCCTTCTGAGACAAGGGTCCAGTCCACAAGCAGCGTCTGCTCGACAACGTGGCATAGCTTTTCAAACAAGGTCTTCATCTCGGACATGTCCATACGGCGTACCACTGCCGCCAGCGTTTTCCAATGTGGACACTCGTCAAATTGCATACCAAGCCCGTAGTAGTGAAGCGTGCGGATGGGCTTTTGCGCTGCCTCGGGTGCCATACTCTGGATAGCCTCTACCAACCCAATTCCGACGCAGTAGCCCTGGCGGTAAGCAGATAGCCGGCACACCAGCTGTGGCAGCACCACGTCCTGAAAGAAAGCGTCATCCGTGAGTGCCTTGTGGACATGTGCGCGACCGGCACCCTCCTCGGCCTCGCGCTCAAGCACACGCTGGACCGATCGCTGCATGCGGATAAGTTCGATTTGGTCGCTTGTCAGTCGGATCGGGCAGGCGCCGTTGGCCGATCGGCCCACAATGCTTGCAATGATGCTCAGCGGCTGGGCATAAAAGAAGTCCATGGCCGCGTACTTGAGCTTCTTTACAAAGCCAGAAATGGAAAAATTGTAGAGCAGGAACTGGTCCAGCAGGGACTTGTATGCCTCTGCGCCAAATGACAGTACCGCCTCACCCTGAACAAAAAGATGGCGGATGGCTGCGTCGATGCACTGCCGCGACCGCTGAAGGTTGAATCGCTCAACATTTAGCATCGACATACTCGCCTTGGTAAGTGACTGCTGCACGCACTCGTACGACGTGCCCAGCCCCAGCACAACGACAATAGGCACAGCGTCGCTGTAGCTTGTGGCAATGCGGAT
The DNA here is from genome assembly GCA_027578695.1 of Coemansia sp. RSA 1365. Lineage (NCBI taxonomy): Eukaryota > Fungi > Kickxellomycota > Kickxellomycetes > Kickxellales > Kickxellaceae > Coemansia > Coemansia sp. RSA 1365. The sequence goes on along the minus strand of JANBTM010000107.1, from coordinate 684 downwards.
AAAGTCATCAACCACCATTGGAGAGAACCCCTCCAGATCCTGCAGGATAACCACAAGACGTTTGCTATCACTACTCCTGTCCTTCTCCAAAGCTGCCGCCCACCACAGCTTAAGCAGGCCCAGGTCGTATGCAATTGCCTTTGTCCCCTTCAGCTGGCTCTGCTCTGCCTCATCGCCCTCATCGACACTTGCACGAGCGCTTCCGCATATCTGCTCCAGAATACACTTGTGCATGTTTGGCAGTGAGTTGCAGTACTGAGACTCGAGCTGCGCAACGTGATGACCTCGCTCGCATAACTGCTCCTGAAGCAACTGAAACAGTTTTCCATGGTCTCCTGTGTTTACTCCAGCAAATGCAACCGCCGCTGCAATCTCTGCAAATGGCTGTGCGACCCGTCCCTTTTCCTGCGTATCAGTCTCCACGTAAGATGCATCTACAAAGTTGCAAACTTCTACGATGCCAATATTATTCACCTGCTTCTCGATATCAACTAGCAGCTCCTCAAGCGGCGTCCACAACTCCTTAAACAGCTGCTTCCGTAGTTCCATCGACTCCTGTGGTTCCTTCCCTTGCAAGAGCCGAACATACCCGCCATTTGTAGACACTGCACTATTATCTGCACCTTTGCTTGTGCGCCTATTCCCCGTCTTTTTCCTCTGTGTCTTGGGCTTTAGTATAAAGGT
>JANBTM010000106.1:18359-36217 GCA_027578695.1 Coemansia sp. RSA 1365 | reverse complement strand
GACAAAGCTAAAAAGTCTGAAGAGCCAGCTAAGAAGGAATCTAAGAAATCCGACGAACCCAAGAAGGAGGTATCTAAGAAGTCTGAAGAGTCAGCCAAGAAGAAGACATCCAAGAAATCCGAAGAGCCAGCTAAGAAGGAAACATCTAAGAAGTCTGAAGAGCCAGCCAAGAAGCAGGCAGTTAAGAAGTCTGATGAGGCGAAGGAGGGTGATAAATCTAGAAAGTCTGATGAGTTAAGGAAGAGCGGCGAGGCAGAAGCTGAGAGTGGATCCAAGTCAAAGGATAAAGGCGAGGGATTGAAGAAGCAGCAGCAAGGTCGTCGAGAGGACAAGAAAGGCACAGAAGACAAGAATGTGCGCAAGGGACTGGTTAGCAAACTCATTGAGCTTTTCAGTGGCAAGAAGTAAGAGTATCTTGTGTAGACCTTAAAGGGGTTTTTTTATTTTTTAATTTCGTTTCTCGACAACTTTATTAACATGGCTACATATTCTGTAAACAAATGTTTGACTTTTTATTCTTAAGATATGCCTGCAATGAAGAGAACAGGGTATGATGCTATAGCGCCAATAACAAGACCAATGCACATAGCAAAGCCAAGCATGGAACCAGCCAATTCTTTGTTTGTTGCGTAACGTGGGCCTTCTATAAGTGCGATGGTGGCAATCCAGCCATTAGACCAACCCAACACAAATACCAGGGCAAGGAACAACAGATCCGAATGCACTACTAACCAGCGTTGAGGAAGTGTGGCGGCTGTAGGAAACATAAAGACAGCAATAACCAGCAGCCATCGACCATGGTTGATCCACTTTAGCACACTGAGTGACTGACAATTGAGCCACTGTGTGCTAAGACGACCTAAATAGTCACCGACATTAAATAAAAGAAAATGCCAGGCTGCGAGATGGCCAATCTGAGGATAGCTTTTTGGCGAACTAACAATGGCCTCGGTAAGTGGTGGAAATACAGCCAGGGTCTGGGCCATGACAACTGCGCTGATGAACGCAAATGGCGCAATTTCTGAGAGAGTCTTTATTGCCGGATCAGCGCCATGAAGGCCAAAGGTAGACAACCACATGGCAGGGGCATTGGTGTTCTGGGCATCTTCAACCGTTGTTGTAGCAATTTGTCTGTGGAGTTGCCCAACTACTGCTAGTTCGGCAAGATTATGTGACTGCCCGCCAATAAATCTGTTACTATCAGCTTCAGGAACACGACGAAGGGGCTGACTATTTGGTACGACAGGGCTGGATGCGATAATAGGGCGATGGTTGGCTTCACTTGCCAATAGCACTGAGGGATTGCGTGATATCCTCGGCGACTCCTCATGCATAATTCCAGTCAACTCATTATCGGCATTATCATCGATTGCAGGCAGTAAATCAGGCTCATTAGTGATCAAAGCGTTCGGGACCTCGCACTTGCAAGCCAGGTAGGCATTCAGTTCTCTCCAATAGCCTACAGATAAGCCCAAAAACAGAGCCGAAGCACAAAAGTAGGATGCCGTGCGTAGCCGCAGTTGTCTATATCCATCCTCTTTTGTGACAACCAAGCGATTACTTTCAGTGACCTCGCCCCAGCTGCTGAGAAATATAGTCACCAACTGGATGGCGCTAGCAATAGTACCCGCAATCGCCTGGCCGCTCATAAACCCTTCTGCACAATATGGTGGCAGCAGTGCAGCAATTCCAAAGATAGAGCATTGGATATATGCAGCAGCCACTGCAGCCACGCCAAGTGACAACAGAATGACAAGCAGAGCAGGCAGACCTTCGACTTCAAACACGGCAAGTAGCGCAACAGTGCAAAACGAGGCAGCAGTAGCCATTAATCCATTCCGTATTCTTCTATCGTGATCAGCCGACGGTTGAGTGTAGAGCGCATGGCACAACGCAGCCATGTTGGTAGTGTTTGAAAGCACAGAAAATATGCTTTCAAAGCTGTTCCGGAACGCCGTATCTCGTAACACAGAGCGAAAAAAGTCAGAGGATACAATGTACACGTTCCAGGCCACAAGCGTTGCAGTGCCAAGCACCACAAAGCGCCAGTACAGGAAACTGGCACTTCCAGCCTCTGCCATAGCAGAAAAGTTACTGGAGGGGACTATTCTGCAGTTTGTCGTCAAACAAATAAATAATGCAAGTGTGTGAGTGAAAGTTAATGAAAGCCAGGACAACCACATCGAAAAACCGCCGAGCTGATCGAGTATGCAAACGCCGGGCACGTGATATTAATAGCATATCACGCCTAAAGCTCACGTTGACTTTAGCACTTGCCGAAGGGCGTCCAGAACTGCCCATTGGGTGCCGACAGACGTGCAGTCAACTGCCCAGCCGCGCTGCATGCGAATTGTTGCTGTTCCACCAGCGACGGAGACTTGAACCAGCGGCGGCTCGGTACCGGAGCTCCCATCAACAACAGTTGCGTTAAGGCCAACGTCGCTCAGCTCGCTTATCAGACGCTGCGGTGTCCAGGATGCCAGATTGTAGTGTGCGTGTATTGAAGCCTTGTTAGCTGTACTTTGATCCGTCACACTCGTCTGCAACCGAGTGTTGGATAGTGTCGGTTCGCTCTTTAATCCATTTCTGTCACCCGTGTCGTTGCTGCTGTCCTCGCGCATCAACCTTATCTCGCCAGCAGAAAGCGAGAGCTTTCCAGACACAATGGCGTGCTGCTTCCCATCGCGTTTCATCTGCTGCGTCATTTCTCTTTGGATGCTGAGCGGCAAATGACGGTCCGTATCGAGATCAATTACAGTAGCTTGCAGATACGAGTACTCAAGCAGTCCAAACTCAAATCTGCCGACTGCCGCTGCTGGCAGACGTGCGCGTATAAAGCTGGGAACCAGAACGTGTTGCGCACGCACCGCACTGGCAAGAACCTGTTCGATGTTTCCGTGTGTCATTCGCTTTGAAACAGGAACGTATTTTACTTCGTTGCCTACCGAAATCTGATTGACTATTGCTTGTGCGCGACTAACGTCATCGTCATGTATTAAGACCGAAAATCTGGATGTGCCTGTTCCACCTGCCATATCAGCGCTGCTGCATTGTCTCGCGTCCTGCTGCCATTGGCGTACAAAGTGGTTAATCGTAGCACTGTCATGTGGAGACGCTATGACAAACCAAGTTCCTTGTGGTGTGTTCCGCGTTGCTAATTGAGAAAGTGATCGGACAAAATGTAAATGTCCCTTTTGTCGCAGGTCCTTGTCAGCAAACGGGTATTCGGGCAGATACAGTAGTGCCTGTTTGGTCGCACACAACCATTCGCCCATGATGTTTCCGTATTGTAGAGTGCGCTCGGCAATGGGAGATACAATTACAAATTGTGGTAGTGGGAGATTTAGGGATATGACGTTCTCAGCTACTAACTGTAGAATGTCTTGCGTCACCCCGTAGGGCTCTCCGATAAGCAACACCCGATTGCGCTGCTTCAGGGCTGCTGTTGCCGTGGAGCAAAGCTGTCCGATTCTTTGCGAAATGTGGACGTTTGGTGCCGACCCTCCCGCATCGCTCTCCTCCAGCTCTGCAGGATCTGCCGCATCGCAGAACACAACCACCTGGGCTTCGCTTAGCACGCTGCCATCCCACTCTTGCGGGTGAAGACATGTGGCGAGTGTCGATGTGCTGATAAATGCTGTGCGGTGGTTCTTGTATTCAACTGTCCAGTTTGCTCCGCCTATACAGTACCCTGAGCTTCGCGTATATACCCGCACAAATGGCACTGGTGTAATTATCTCGTTGTGTCTGACGTCAGTAATCCGCTCCATCGATGCCACAATATCCTGCTGTGTATATGGCACCTGCAGTGGCTGTCGTCTCTCTGCACTCCCAGACGACCCGACATGAGCATCTGATGTGTTGCTGTCCGATCTCTCGGTTGTCCACAGCCCCTCTTCCAATACACATCTCCCGTATGCCTTTGTGGGCTCTGTCGCATAGACCGGGCCAGCAAACTCTGTATATTCTGTGATGTATGGCAGCAGCGTCATCTGTTCGTAGTTTGAAATAAGGATGAAATCCACTCGCGCCCAATTGATTGAACTCAGTGCATCCCGTGGGTTAGCAACTGTGCCTTTGCTTGTGCGACCTTTGTTATCTGCAGACTGTATATTTTCGTAGTTCTCTATTGCCCATCCGCAGTCGACTATAAACATTGTGTCATCGAGCTCACATAGTAATACGTGATGTCGCTCAAACGGCGAAAACGATATAATGCTTATACTAGGCATGTTGTATTCAAGTATCTAAATATAGAGTACACAATTAGAGAACGAGCTGGAAATCAGAGGCGCGCTGGAAAACTCAGAGTTCCAAGAGGCTGATCCGCCAATGTCCCTCCGCTCGCCGGACAAGCACATCAAAATGCTTAGATTGCGGAATCTAAATTTGGGCTTTTATCACGTGGTTAAATAGTTCCTGCACAAGTACCATACCGTTCTGTAGCCAGATCTGCGATAAATCGGTATGCTATGTTTCCGCATGGACGGTGATTGACATAGGCCGTGTGGTTGGTGTTGGTTTTACATTGCAAACAGTAAAAAAAAGCAACCGATAGCAATTACATGTCACAGTTTACAACGCTTTAGTACTCCTGGTGCTGGCTCTGTCTGTTCATCTCAGCAGAATATACATGTTGGTGAAACCACAAATTTTCCTTGTTTCTAGGCAGCGCCAGCAAATAGAAATTACACATGCGTAGAATGTTATTCTGTTTATCCACCGGATACAAAATCCAACATGCAAAAAAAAAAAAAAAAAACTAAATAATGCATAAGAAAGCACCACATACTTTCTAGAAATGTATATTTATAGTCACCATGTGATTTCAATTAAATAACTAATAAAACTAGGAAATGCTACTATTTCAACACAAGAGCCATTTTGCCGAAGAACTTGGACAGGTGGTAAAACGAGGATGGAATCGGAGTAAAGGTGGAACGCCTGCTGTATCTTTAAGATCCAAAAATACACATACACAATACCTCTGCTGTTTCCCTATTTCTTATTACCCACGCTTACCACACACGCAAATTCTCACCCGCTTTCCATGTGCAAAACAGCATAGATGCCTATGACACAGACGCACAGTCCTTCCAATGCATTTCCACCCACGAAATTATCTTACTAAAACATCCTTTATTTCCTGCGAAAAATAGTAGCACATTCTAGCACTATATGCATCTAATTATTTTATAAATACATTTTCCGCATCTATTCTAAGGTCAAACTAATTACAGAAGCAACTAACACCTTGTTCACTTAATTGTGCTCTTCGGAATTTGTGGCAAAAAAAGCAGGTAACAAGAGAGTCAGTATCAGCAGAAGGGATTGCCAAGCGACAAACAACAATTGCTTGTTGCCTCTGCCGATATTCAGCTGACCATTCCACCCTGTTTCCACCTCCTGCGTCTATGAGACAGAAATGTCCTAGCGTCTCAGGGGGTGAAAAAGTGATTGTTCTCATGAGTATATAAGGAGTGGCAGGGGCACCTATCTAAAATGTTTCTATATCTCCAGTATCATACGAACCCAAGGAACTAACCAACACATCATACAAACCAACATCTATATACAACATATTCATCCTAAAGATGCATACTTTTTCGACAATCGCACTTGCTATCGGCGCGCTGGCTTCATTTGTTAGCGCCCAACAATGCCAGGGAAACATAGCTATCTGCCCGAACAACCAAGACGGTGTATCTTCTACCTACCTTCAGTGCGATAGCTGGGCCCAGACTTTCTTATCGGTAGACTGCCCAACTGGACAGGTGTGCTATGCTAACCCTACTTCACCTAACACAATCATGTGCGCACCACCAGGATCTGGCGGTGTTCCGACTGCAGGAACATGCACTGGCCACTCTGCCAAGTGTGCATCTGCAGGTCAGAGCGGCGAATACTTCAGCTGCGAGCCGTGGAGCGGGCAGTACGTCAACAACAGCTGCCCATCAGGACTGACATGCTATGACAACCAGCAAGGCACGGGTGTTCTTTGCCAATAAACACATAGGCAATGACCATTACTGGTTAACTAAATTTTATTTACTTTTTATACTTTTTAAAACAATGCAAGAAATAAAGACAATATGATAAGCCAATAGACATAATCTAGTTGACTTTGGTTCGGTTAGTAAATATACCGCTGACCATATTTTTGAGCTTGTCCATGGACGACCGCTGCATCCGACGTCGCCTTATCCGACGCACTGAGAATTTGCCTGCGGGTTGTTGAGTTGGATAGTCATAGCACTCGTCGTTGAGTAGAAGAAAATCTTCGCTTTGAGAAAACTCGCTGTCGGACATGATCGGATGACTACAAACAGTACTACTTGTATCCATACCAGAATACCGAGAGCAACTGGCAATACGACGTCTGGAATACCGGGCAGCCGGTGAGTTTGTGTTTAAGATGCGTTCAACATTGAAATTGTCTGTGAACAGCACATTGAGACTCATCATTTGGTTACTGTGCTCATCAGGCTCAAAGATATCCGGTAGTCTGCATGTGTTTGGAGAATCCATTATTGTGATGTGTTTGTGTTAGTTATGCAGGTACCAGCTGCATATGTTATAAATTTGTGAAGTTTTTTTTGTGCACAATGTGCTTGCCAGAGTAGAGAAAAATACAAGTTAAAAAGCAATTGGATGAAGGAGAAAAAAAAAAGATGTACAACGATATTCATTTTTCTGCCTTGCCGACAAGGCAGATTGTGCCACTATTTAAAGACCCGGCAGGATGTTGCCTTCTTTGCACTAGCGCAAGCAAGTCTCGACTGTATCAGCAGGCCACCCCCTCTGACTCTCTCCCCAAGCGGCAGAGTGTGGGTGTCAGCTGCTCTGCGAGTCCGCCCCCCACTTTTTCTCGCTTCTTCTTTGGCCAAATCGCTACTCGTGCATTTGCATCTCACCACGCATCCAGCTAAAAAGCCGAGGCATCTTCTTTTGGAGAAAGGTGGGCCGGTTTAGAAAGAGCCCATGCTGCAGCACCTAATTCCCTACCATGCAGCTGCATGCAGTGGACTGTATTTCTAACTCATTGTGCGGTCCAGCGACATGTGGTTGTTCTCGTGCTTTTGGGATCATTGGCGTCCTTTTTGGGGAGGTGGGGACGAATGACGCCGGCGGGAATTGAATTAGCAATGCCCATGCTTTCTTCATTTGCAAGGTGTAAGGTGCCTCTTGTCAGGGAAGGTGGTCTCATTTGTAGAGAGTACCACCAGTATTATTTCTTGGAGAGTAGAGAGAGCACGCATTGGTTTCGGCTGCTATCTCTTTTTTTTTTTTGCTTTAATGGCGCAATTTATTGCTTGGCTCTGTGCATGAACTTTAAGCACATCAGATTTGAACTAGGACATGCTTGTTGCCAATCTGCGTTTCCTCCCCAATGCTGGGTCGGACTTCAAAACGGGATTGCGTCTTATTTCTTGCGGAGGGAAACGGCTGGCAAACTGCTAAGCCATCTGATTCTGGAACTGAAAAATTCATTAATGGGGGAGCAGACATCAACAACCAATTCCAAATGCCCTTCTTGTCCAAATACCCAATGCTCTCAAAGCAGCTGTAATTGACAGTGCGGCATGCATTAGAACGCAAGGGGGCAAAGCTAAGGCATATTGTGGTGGCTTGTGCAGGCTACGTCAGCAGCAGAAGCAGAAGCTAAAAGCATAGCGCCACATCTCAAATCATGCAGGATTATTGGACAGCCTAAACCACAGTTGCTGCTGTCGTAAGTCCTGGCTCCAAACACACATATTTTATGCGTCCATCAATCGCAATTCGAAGCATGCTATGTCGCTGATCTAGCAGCAGTCAGGCTGACCATAGCATATATTCAGACATGCCAGACCTCCAACTTGATCGCAGATATCCGAATGTCAAAAATTGTGCTGTACTTGGGATGGAATAAATTAAGCTCGCATTGCTATTATAAAACAAGTGTCATGAAACAAGCATATATGCGCCAATGCGAGTTGCAGACAAAGCACACGCTGAGCCTGCACATTTATATTGACTCATGTGGCAAAGAAATTCAATTTAACGCCGGATCGGATACACCCGATCCAGACACTGCGCCTCAGCTGGCAGTTGTTGCCATAGAACACAAGGCTGTGTGGTGCTTATCCTTGCGACAATCGCGCTGAGCTTTTTTTTTTATACAATAAGGTCATCAGTAAAGTGCAATTGGGTCTTAGCTGGAAGAGAATTTAACAATATGCTAGATTTTCGAAGAAAAGGGGGGAGAGGGGGTTTGGAGGCTGTGCCGTCCGCAGCTTAATTTTATGACGCCGCCCTGACCCTGTGCTGCACTTGTCTGGGGTATCGAACGCTCAGCTCTTGACAAATATGCAGCTTCTTAACTTTACTCTAACCCAATACCATTACTATATTGTTGATCTTTGGGCTGGAGGACTTGCAGTTACTAACCACAGACGTTTTAGACTAGACACAACACGCATATACAATCTTCCGGACTTCCTAGTGTTAACTGTCGTTTCTCATCTTAACGCTAATAGAATCCGACACTAGGTGCGTATATGCTCTGCACCTTTGGCATTACTTTTTGCGCACTGCCGAATTTTCAATGTTGATATTCTATCCAACCACTAAACCTATGCTGTTTATTATTCAATTCTAAATGTTCTTATGTGTAGATCATGTCAGAGAAGCTACTGTCTGGCTGTAAAAAAATACCCTGGCGTCAGCCATGGAATGGTGACAACTTTGATACATGCTTTCGCCAGCTTTTTATAGAGAAAGCTGTACCAGTCGCGGTGATTCTGATATCAGCCGTAATATTGGCCGCAACTCTGGTACACTGTTACTGCTCTGGAAATTTATTAGAATCAGCTTGCTCTCATATCAGCATCTTGCGACGACTGCCTCTTTTATCCAGTGCACGTAGCCATCATGCGGGCTATGGCGCTACTGCCTCCACTATAGTCGCCGAATCGGCAAATCGACGGCGCATAGATCGGGATGACCAGAGTAGCACTAAAAGTTACGAAGAAGGGAACCCAGCTACCGATGTTTCACGTTCAGCTTCTGAGAGTACTAGTAGCTCTACGACTGCTAGCGATTCTGGAATTCAAACTCAACCTCATATGTCACTGTCAATCCGCGACATGGTGTTGGTCGTCCTGACCACTGCGCAGCTTATAATTGCGTATGAATTGAGCATCGGTTGGATCCGTGGCAATATGAGTAGTTACGAAGTTGGTCTTTGGGTGTGGGCTGGTATGCTGTGTCTATATCTTCTATATCGCGGCAGCAAGCTGATTCCTTCACCGTCTCCTCATCTGCGGTTTGTATTTACAGTTGGACTTTGCATCAACCTTATCAGAGCACGCACTGCACTACTGGCATATGCACATGGCAGGATTATTGGATTTCCTGTAGCCGAGCTTTTAATGGCAGGTATTGCATTTATACTGTTTCTAACAAGCTTTACCCAGCAACGGCGGCGACATGGATTACCGCCCAATCTACCTGCAGGGTCTTTGCATACGCACCCACCATGTCCTGAACAGAGTACATCAATTGCACAGCTGCTGTTTTTCTCGTGGATGGACCCGTTGATCTGGCTTGGTTACAAGCGGCCGCTGGAGCCAAATGATCTATACGATCTTATGCCAAACGACCATGCAGAGCGAGTGTGTACAAAGTGGCGGAACGCATGCAGTCAATACTCGCGCGATCATGGCGGTGACAGCCGCACCTTGACACGAAGACTGTTTTGGTTTTTCCGCCACCGCTTGGCGCTTCAGTGTGTCTGGTCGCTGTCGTATACATCATTCATTTTTGCAAATCCGCTATTGCTGAGACGCATACTGGCGTATATGGAAGATCCATCATTATATACTCGCGAGCAAGCATTTTGGTTTGTGGCAGGACTTCTTGCAAGCGGAACTCTCGCCACGGTATGCCAGAGTCAAGCTCTGTGGATTGGGCGTAAGATTGGACTCCAGATTAGATGTATAATTATCGGGGATGTATATGCTAAGAGCTTGCGACGCAGAGATGCAGCAGCAAACAATTTCAAAGATAGTGCTGCCGATAACGAACCAGGCAAAAGCAGCAGCACATCGGGTGGTAGCGGCAACGTGGACAGCGATACATCGTCACTTGGAAAGATAACAAATCTGATGGCCGTCGATGCGCACAAAGTTTCGGAAGGATCGGCATATCTACACTTTTTGTACGAGCTGCCAGCTCAGATTATCATCACTGTGATAATGCTCTACCGGCTGCTCGGAGCTGCGGCGCTTGGTTGTATTGGCGCGATTATGTTGTTCAGTCCGATTCAGCTATGGCTGGCATCGATTTGGAGGGTGTATCAGAATCGGTTGATGAAGATCAGCGACCGTCGTATGAGTATGATGAACGAGATATTACAGGGAGTACGTATTATAAAGTTCTTTGCCTGGGAGCCCCAGTTTGAGCAGCAAGTAGCAGGCGTGCGCAATGGTGAGCTGAGCGTGTTGCGGCAGCGGTATCTGATGTTTGCTTATTCTGTGGTGCTGTTTTTCATGGCGCCAGTGTTTATTACGCTGGCAACATTCACAGTGTACACCAAAGTCATGGGCAATCAGCTGACCGCATCTGTCGCCTTCACTGCACTAGCGCTGTTCAAAACGCTCAGAGGACCGCTGGACCAGCTTCCTGAATTTTTCTCTTTTTGCCTACAGGCTAAGGTTTCAGTTGATCGTGTGGCAAAATTTTTGATGGAGGAAGACACGCCAAAATACAAACTAAGCCGGTTGTCAAAGCAGGCACATGAAGCATTTATCGGTAGCACTCATGATACAACATACGCTGATGTTGTGGCTGCAACAGATGTGGGATTCGTCAACGCTTCATTTAGCTGGAAGCCTGCTGTTGCTGCTTGTAATGCAGATCAGCAGAGCAGTGATGTTCAGGGGCGTAGAGATCCACCACCAGCAACACCATTGGCAAATACCGAGACGGAACCATTACTTTCGGGATTAGCTACTGCTGCTGCAAATGCCGTCACAAGCAATACCAATGTTTTCGGGCCCAATATGAGCAGTGCTGCAATTAGGACCATGTCGAGTTCAAACTACGGTACATCTGCTGATCAGGCATTTGAGCTACGCGATCTCACAGTGAGCTTTCCAGTTGGCAAGCTTAGCATTATTGCGGGACCAACGGGAAGCGGCAAGACGTCGATGTTGATGGCACTTCTGGGCGAGATGCTGCTAGTCGGTGGGCAGGTGATGATTCCGGGCGCTGTATTTGACGCACATGCAGTACTTGGCGACGATTCTCGGGATCCGTTTGCGTTACACGAGTCTGTGGCATATGTGGCGCAACAAGCATGGTTGCTAAACGACACCATCCGCGGCAATATCACATTCGGGCTTCCATACAACCATAGGCGGTATAACGAAGTGATAAGGATGTGTGCGCTGTCAAGGGATTTTGAGGTTCTAGACGCAGGCGACATGACCGAGGTTGGGGAGCGCGGGGTGGTACTGTCTGGTGGGCAGAAGCAGCGCATTTGTCTTGCACGCGCAGTTTACTCGCCTGCACGACACGTTATTATGGACGACTGTCTTTCTGCAGTTGACGCACACACAGCTAAGCACCTGTTTGAAAACTGTTTAATGTCACAGTTAATGGCCGAGCGGACACGTATCCTCGTCACACATGCTGTTGGGTTGACTGTCAGGGGCGCGTCAGCCGTCGTTGTGATGCAAGATGGTCAGATTGCAGCAGCTGGTACTTATGCGGAGGTTCTGCGCAGTGGCAAGCTTAGCGAGGAAACATTGCGTGAGGTGAGCGAAGAGCAGCAGGGTGGCGCATCTCAAATAGAGGTGAACTCATCTGGCAAAACTAGTGGCTCAGACCATGTGCCAGTGAATGATCATATTAGCGCCATATTTGACGATACAGGTGGCAGCGGAAAGCCGAATCGAAACGAGCCGAGAACTGCACCAGAGAGTAGCAACACAGAACAAGGAAGGCTTACGGAAGATGAGGGATGGAGCCGTGGACATGTGCAATGGCGCATTTACACGGAGTATATTAAATCCAGCGGGGGTGTCATGCTGTGGCTGGTATTGGCGTCGCTATTTCTAGTTGGACAGGGCTTACAGGTAGCGCAGGACTGGTGGCTTCGAGAATGGGCAGCATCATATGGAAGATCAGGGGGGTCGTCAGGCGTCGGTATAGAGGCCGATAGGGTAGTCGCTAGAAGCAATGGGTGGGTAAACCTGTGGTACTTTATCGGCGTATACACAGCAATTGCTCTGGCATCTATTGTGATTATTCTTGGGCGGTCGTTGCTACAGTTCTGGAGCTCGATTAAGGCATCCAAGGTGCTGCATGAGCGACTACTGCATACGGTCCTTCGCGCGCCAATTCGGTTTTTTGACACCACGCCTGTGGGGCGACTGATAAACCGCTTTTCAAAAGATATGGAGACAATTGATCAGTCGCTAAGCTCATCTCTTGCTATCTTTATCACGGAGCTTACAGCGTCACTGACAATCCTGGTGGTTATCACGGTGATTACGCCAGCGTTCATAGTGGGGGCGATTATTATTGCAGTGACATACTGGATTATTGGGACGCTGTATCTATCTGCGTCGCGCGAGATCAAGCGGTTCGAGAGTGTGACAAAGTCACCCATCTACACGCACTTTGGCGAGACACTTAATGGCGTGTCAACAATCCGCGCATATGGGCAGGAGATGCGATTTAAAAAGACCAACTACAGTAAAATTGACGACAATTTACGGCCCTTTATCTACATGTGGGGCGCCAATCGCTGGTTGAGTATTCGAGTAGATCTTGCTGGCGCTTTTGTATCATGTCTTGCTGGGATGCTTGCGCTAACAGCCACGGGAGGGCGTATGGATGCTGGACTGGCGGGTATGTCTCTTTCGTATGCGCTAAATTTTACACAGCACATCCTGTGGGTGGTGCGGTTTTATTCGATAAATGAGATGAACCTAAACTCGGTGGAACGAGTTGTGGAGTATTTAGACGTCACACCAGAGGCAGCAGTGACAATCCCCGATCGCATCCCTCCAGCCGAATGGCCTGCGGAGGGAAGAATAAACGTCGAGAACCTTGTACTCCGGTATGCAGACAGTCTGCCGCCTGTCATCCATGGGATTTCATTTGAGGTACGACCACGCGAAAAAGTTGGGATTGTCGGGCGCACGGGTGCTGGAAAGAGCTCGCTCACGCTGGGCATGCTCCGGATTGTTGAGGCCAGCTCTGGGCGCATTGTGGTTGATGGGATTGATATTTCGCAGATCGGGGTTGGAGACCTACGTTCACAGCTGACGATCATACCTCAGGATCCAGTACTGTTTACAGGCACGATTCGGAGCAATCTGGATCCATTCAACAAACATAACGACAGCGAACTCTGGTTGGCATTGCGGCGCGCACACCTTTTAGGCGACGATGGAGGGGAGGCAGCAGCGGTAAGCAGGGCCAGTACGATCAGCGAGCATGCATTGCCGGGAAGCAGCACCAGCAGCGTTATCCATTACGAAGGAGCCACGCCTGTGGGACTTGGACGCACAATCAACGGACTTGATATGGCAGTGTCAGAGAATGGGTCTAACTTTTCGCAGGGCCAGCGGCAGCTGATAGCGCTAGCCAGGGCGCTGGTCAAGCACACGCGTGTGATTATTCTCGACGAGGCCACGGCATCGGTGGACTTTGATACGGATGCCAAGATCCAGGCAACAATCCGTAGCGAATTTACACATTCAACACTGCTGTGTATTGCACACCGACTGCGGACTATCGTCGACTATGACCGGGTGTTGGTGCTGGACCAGGGCAAGGTTGTAGAGTACGACACACCATACCGGCTGCTGAGCAAGAACGAGGGTCTGTTCCGACACATGTGCCTTCGGTCAGGCGAGTACGACTATCTGTATGCTGCGGCCGAGCGCAAGCATCACGTGGGAGATCTGATGGCAGTGAATTCCCACAAGAGTTGAGTGGGGTCACGCTTGGCTAAGAGTGGAATGTGTTGTTGGGCAAACAGGCAGGTGGCAGCAGCAAGATATTCGGCTCGGAGATTTGATCACATTGTTGGTGGTTGCTTTACAAATAACAAACATTCTATCATCAATTCCATTAGTATCAGCGTGAGGTTGACTGAGCGGCCCAGCCAAGAGCAGAACAAGCAGAAAGTGGGGAGGGAAGTGGGAATGGAGCAATTGGTTGATTACGCTAGCAGTGACGACAGCAGCGACGACAGTAGCAACTACTGCGAGGAAGAAGGTAACAAATAACAAAAAACAGAAAAACCGTTACTAGCACAAATGTCAGGAGGGAACCAAATTCTGAGCAAGTAAAGATGTATTTGTGGTGGAGGGTAGATGAGCGGGACATGGGGCATGTCAGGGGCGGGTGGTCTGGACATGTGCGGTTGCGAATAGACGGGCGGAGCAGAGAGCAGCTGCAGGCGGTGGGCTTGGCATGCATAAAGGCAATCCGCACGCGCACAGACGACGACAGCAGCGATGGACAGACGATGGCGAAAGGGTGGCACGTGCAAGACGCCGTGCTTCTGGACTCGCCACACATAAGCCTGACACGGGCATTCTATGTGCAGGAGCACCAGATCCAGCCGTTTGTGCGTGCGGTGGAGGCATGCGTGGCGGACGTGGGTGCGTTTGGCGTCGGGTTTGGAGGGATGCAGGCGTTTGCGAACGAGCGCGGAGATCGGGTGTTTGTGGCAGTGGCAATAAAACACGGGGCGGATGCGGTGCGGCAGGTACTGGAGCGAGTTGATCGGGTCATGGAGCGCTTTGACAAGCGGGTATTCTTCCGCCACGCGCGGCTGCACGCAAGTGTGGTGCGCATGGAGATGGAGCCCAGCGCTGGGGCGGGTGGGCTGGAGCGAGGACGGCAGATTGCACGTGGAGTTGGGGCAGCAGTGGGGAGGCAGATGGAGGAAGAAATGGTGCAGCTCCTGGAAGTAGCTCGGATCGATTCGCTAGAGTGCATCTTCGGCAACCGGCGTTTTTGCATTGCGCTTGGACAACAGCTGTGACGACCACGCGAGCTGCCAGCTGCGATCAGCGCAGTGCTCGTTTTCGTTCCAATCCCCCTCCTCCTGTCGCGCATTGGTCTATTTTCTTGGCCGCAGGGGTGCTGTTGTTGTTTTTCCCTTGACAGAGGGGCGCAGCTGACGGGAGGCTCTCCTTTAATTCTTTTGGCTTTTCGTCAGTTCTTGATGCTAAAAGGACAGCCAAAAAGGAATGCTTGCCACACACAAACTTCAAAAGAGGGCCGCAAGTCAAGGGCCGCTAAAAATAAACGGGTTCTTTCTTGAAAGTGCTTAGAAGCACTGGCAGGCATCGGTGAAAGCTGGTCCAGCCCACACACAAGGACATCCTTTTGGGGGGGGGGGTGTTGGCAGTGCGAGGGGAGATCGGCAAGCAAAAAACAAGTGGGAATTACTGGCAGGCAAAGGCGCAGGAAAAGGAATTGCGCACTGTCGCCCTTTGGTTTCCTCCCCAACGAGAACAATGCGACGGGACGCGTGCAGGATGGGCTAACCCGGCTGGGTGGTCTGGGATGTGTGTTCGTGGAAGGGAAATGGTTTTGTGCACTGGTTGTTGGCTGCAATCGTCTGTGAGACAGGATGGTGTGCGCGCAGGACATACCAGAGCGAATGGCGCAACGGAGGGGCGGCGGAAGAGCGGAGGGGAAGACCCGGCGTCACTCAGTCAACTGACTGGAGGGGGTGGGTCCGTCATGCCCCCCCCCCCTCTTCATGGTGGCAGCAAATAAAAACCAAAACAAAGGCAAAAGGGAGGCCGAAAAGGCGCACACAGCCATTGCAGGTGGGGAGGGGACTTTTGTTTGGGATGGGCGTCCTTGCCGGCCAAAGGACGAAGAAAGCCTTAGCAGAAGAGCCGCAGCGGGCAGAAAAAAAAGAACACATGTTGACCAAGGGGGGAGGGAAGATGCCCAAAAGCCGCGTGGTATTTTTTTTTTTTTTGTGTGCGCATGGTATTTAACTCTGGCGGTTGATGGCCGCTCCCCTCTCCGCCTCCCCTTTCTCTTCCCGTTATTCCTTCGAATATTGTTTTTTTTTTTTTTGCTGAGCAAAAAGTAATTTTATATTTTCTGCTTTTACTCTTTTTTCTCTTGTTACTGGCACGTTATATCCACTGCTATTACATACATTTGCTCGCAGCGGATAATACTTCCAAACCTCGCTCTTGTTCATTATCATCTTCAAACTAATACTCATCTCCACTTGAAACATGTCTGACACTGCTGCCACCACCACTGCTGCACCTGCCGCTGAGCCCGTTGTTGCTCCTGCTGCACCTGCACCTGCTGCTGCTGCGCCTGAGGCTGCTGCTCCTAAAGCCGAGGAGAAGGCTGCGGAACCCGAGGTTGTTGCTGCTCCTAAGGCTGAGGAGGAGGCTAAGCCCGAAGAGCCCAAGGCTGAGAAGGCTGCCTCTGAGAATGCCGCTGAAAAGAAATCCGAGGATAAGGGTGAGTCTTCGATGACCAAGCTGAAGCGCAGCAAGACTTATAAGACTGCCACCTCGGTATTCTCCAGACTGAGGGGCGCGCTGTCGAGGCACGGAAAGGAAGGCGAGGCTAAGGACGAAGCCGCCAAGGATAAGCCAAAGAAGGTTAAGAAGGATAAGAAGGAGAAGAAAGCTGAGGAGCCTAAGGAGGAGGCCAAGAAGGATGAGGAGGAGGCACCCAAGGCTGCTGCTGTTGAGGAGTCCAAAGACTCTGCGGTTGTTGCAGAGAAGCCCGTTGAGGAGAAAAAGGAGGAGGTTCCCAAGGCTGTCGAGAAGCCTGCTGAGTCTGCTGCTCCTATCGAGGCTTCTGCATAAGCGTTAGTGTTATTGTTTTTTTCTATTGCACATTGCTTATGAGCTTCCTCCCCCCACTCTCTGTTGTCTCTATGAACTTTCTCATTGTTTCTTGCAACCTGCGCTGTTCTGCTATAATTGACCCCCCCTATTTCTTTTTTATTACTTTTTTTTTTTTTCCAGATAAGTACGGTTTCATTCATCATCTCAGTAATATTTCGCTCGTCTCTGCTTTTTTTTTTTTTTAAAGTTTGCATCTGCAAATTACTCTATTCTGACTTGCAAAAAAAACTTGCTTTTTAGTTTACCATATATTTTCTAGTTTGTTTTTTTGCGAGTCGCATGAACCAAGTGCAAAATAGAAGAGAAGAATGCATTAAAGAGACTTTAGCTTTTTATTTTAGTTTTTTTTTTAGATGAATGTATACACCCTAATTGAAGGGGATTTTTTCCTTATTTTTGCTAATATTCCGAAGAAAAAATGATGAATGTATAATGTTTTATTGTTTTTTAGTGCATGCAAATAATAGACGCATTCTGTTGTTATGGCGTGATACATTTTTTTTCAACATCAGCTGCAAGCTGTAGCCTAATTACATTGGGTTTTTTTTTTTTTGGTTAGTATATTTTATATAGTGCTTCTTAATTCTTTCATCTTACAGCCATTTCTACAGAAGAACTACATAGATTTTTTTGATACTTTTTGCATTAAAAAGTGGAAAATTATAATATCGGTGTGAATATGGAGTCTATATTTTTATTGGGATCTTTTTGTATTTGTTTGGAGTGTTTGATGCCCGCACATTTTCGGGTGCATCTTACTTTTTTGGCTACTCTAGCACGCCACTATCGTTCGGTTGGATGCAATGTAATGTTTTAATCCGCCCTTTTTTTTTCTCACTTTATATTTTTGTTATTTTATTGCTTGCAACTTGTGCTTTGGTATTATTTTTCTTTTATGGTAAAGGCGTATATTTGATATTGCTTTTGTAAAAAAAGTACATTGTTTTTTCT
>JANBTM010000106.1:0-18259 GCA_027578695.1 Coemansia sp. RSA 1365 | reverse complement strand
TGGTAAAGGCGTATATTTGATATTGCTTTTGTAAAAAAAGTACATTGTTTTTTCTATTCCTACGCCAGTTTAACTTGTTTTAGTTTTTTATATTATTGATTTCATTCATGATTTTGTTAGGGTATTTTTCTTCACAAGAATTTTCCAACTTCTTTTCTCTTCCTTGTTTTGACTTGCTTTCTGTATAAATAGTCGTATTTTTATATCTACAAGAGGAATGGTGTGGGGGGTTTTTTTTTTATGGAACTTGTTAGTATTTTATACATTTTTTTTTTCTCAAACAACCTTGTTTGCCCTTTTTTTCCCAGAATTTTAATTTTTTTTTTTCAGGACCTGGGTAACAACGACATTTTCTTTGTTGTTGTAAATCCTTTTTTTGTTATCTAAAAAAAGATGATTGCGAGTGACAAATGCATGCGCGTTCTCACTTCAAGGAGATCGACGAAAATGTGCCTTTTATTGCTTATTGCTTCTTTTTTGTATTAGCGGTCCTGTTCCAACCAGACCGAGTTTTGACCATGTCTAATTTCATACTCACTCGCCACCTTATTCCTTGATGTTGGTATTTTTAAGCTCAAATATGCCTCAACAGCTGTAAAAAAAAAGCTAGAATTGCCCTAGGAACAGGGAAATGTGGTTACACATCGTTTGCTTTTAGCGCTTATACATATGTGTTCTGGTTTAGTCAATAAACTGGTATTGCAAGGTCTCCAAAAATCAATATTACTCGTCCTCCAACACTCGCTTATTTCTTATATTCAAATTTCTTCATGCGTGAAATTAATGTCTGGCGTACACGCAGCACTTCCGCATATGTTGCTTTTTTTTTCTGCGTGGTTGGATCTTTAGATGTGCAAACACTTTGTCTACCAGAACAGCACTCACTCCCCACATATGGATATTTCTGTCGGCTACACAATCCGACGCCAGCGCCAGAAAGCCAGTGTGACGCCAGCGTATATTAGCATACATGCAAGCACTACAAAGAAATTGAGCGTGTCATCTCTATCTTGTCCAGGGATTTTGAGATTTACACCGAGAAAGCTTGTAAGGATATTGATTGGTACAACAATCATTCCAAGCATCGTCCAACGTTCTGTGGTGGAATTTGCATCATATGTTGCACGCGACAGCTCCAAAGATATTTTGGCAAGGTAGTTGGAATGTGATCTTGCCAATACGGTTTCAGCACGCGCGCACGCGTCAATCCCTGCAAGTAGATGCTCGTGGACATCGCCTAGATATTGGACAACTTCAGATGCCAGAGATCCACCCATTTGTTGCAGCACAGCGGATCGACTACCTTGTAAGGTTGTCCGGCTGTCGTTGGAGAGTAACTTTGCGAGCAATGCTATTACTTCAGTCTTTGGTTGCGTCAGATGCCATGTCTGCAGAATTCGTCTTCGCTGCTCGCCCATCTGCTGAAGCACACTTTCGTGCTCTGCGTGTGTTAGTATCAGTACCAGTTCATCAATCGCATCCACCTGCTGCTCAAGCTCTGTTATCTCTGGTGAAAGTTGGTCAGTGATCTGATCTAGAATTGCGTAGACTATGTACGCAGGATAATCCACCAGCTTTGCCAGAGGATCATCACTCTCAGATGACATGTCTATATTTCCTTCGCTAACATCTGCTGGTCTGCAGTATCTGCTACTGTCGTCAGAGCTGCTGCTACTTATCTGTGCTGCAACTGCACTCATGGCTGAAAGTCTACCTACCACCTGCGATACCACCTTTCGTTGGGCACCGCTGTGAAAAGTCAGCACGCAGTTGCGCTTCATTACAATAAATATCTGGGCATGGCCCTGACTAACTTCTTCATCCGAGTGTTCAAGTATGTCTTCTTCTGATCCCGTTTCCGGAATGATGTGGCCCAACGGTCTATTGTGTTGGAAGCATTTGTCCCCGGTAGCTGGTCGTATACTGCTATTAGCACGACAGTAGCTGTAGTAGTGCTGCCATTTATTGCGCTTGGTTTTAGCGATTGTGTGATAGACAATGAACAAATAATCCCCAAATCTGTCGATTTTATCTCGACTGCATTTTTGCTCAATGTCCTCCAGTGTCAGTGGATGTAGATCAAACATCTCTCCCAACTTGTGAAGCTCGCGCTCTGTCGGCTGGCTCACATCCAGCCAGAAACACGGTCTTGTTGTGTCATTGTCTGTCGCCAGCTCTTCCAGCCTTACCCGATTAAACGCAAGTTTCTGCAGGTTTGGCGCGTGTATTTCTCCTGTCTGACTCGAATAGAACATAAATCTGTTCGCATTTATTGCATTAAATGGTTTTTCGTAATGACTTTGGGGTTGATTGCTGCTGTATGCATTTGGAGCTGTTGCCAATGGCAATTGTTGCCTTGCTGCTGGTTTATGCACACGTGCTTGTGTGCTTGAGCGCACAAAGTCATGGCCTTGTTTGCCGCTACCGCCACCACCACACATGGACCCTTCTTCGACCGCATTGTACATCCAAAGAACTGACGAGTCACATGCGTACTGGCTGGCCGTACTATTGCTTTCTGTAGAAACTGTCTCTATTACGGCTGCTCTTCTCATGCTTTCTATTGTAGATGGCCGTGAACTGATATTGGCTGGCATTGTCTCTGACTTTTGCAGGTTTGCCATGTTCGGTGTCATGATGGGATCACTGTAGTCCGTGGCAGATTCGATATCTACAATACCATCCTTGCCATTCCACATTGAAGAGTTAGCAGTCGAGTATCTGGATGTAGATAGCGCATTAGTGTAATAATAACTATCTCTGCCTGTAGCTGCAATGCTCTGCACTCTACTTCCTCCTTTTCGCCGTTTTTGTTGTAAATACCATGAATTGGTATCTACAAGACTGCTTCGCACACCAATGGATGCTATTGACTGATGATCCGAATACTCTCCGGGAGTTGGATCTGTATTGTAAATATCAGCTAGCAACGGATGCGTCTCTGTCGAATTACTTTTAACCCCTCTATATAGTTTGTATGAATCCTTTGTTAAAATCGGCAATTCCAATAACTGCTGCGGCAATCGTTGGACGGTAGTGCTGGCAGTAGTGTTACAATGCAATTGTGGGCTATTAGAGCTCCATATTGAAGACTGAGAGTGCCGCATGTGAGTGCCTTGGGTATGCGGAAAACCTTGAAGCCGAGGTGAAAATGGAAAATCGCATGGCATACTCTGCAGCGGTGTAAAATTGCTGTTTAGCAAATCACATGTGCCAGGCTGGAGCGTTGCTTGACTTGCTGGTGAGAACTCAGCTTGCGCTTGATGCTGATTGTTTGCTGGGTGTTTAGGAGCATCTGGAGCTGTCAGCCCCGGTAGATGTTTTCCTCTTAAATTTAAATTGACTTTGTCGGGTGTAATGTCTGCAGACAGGACTCGGTCAGCTGGTTCGTTCCGTGCGAATGCCGCTCGTCTAATGCCTGCGTTCGGGTGATGCTGCATTAAATGTAGCTTTCGCTGCCTGGATCTTGTTTTTCCCATTTCAATGGAAAAATTAAAGCTAGCTGCAAGTCGTGTGCTTTATTTTACCATGTGATGAAT
Source organism: Coemansia sp. RSA 1365 (assembly GCA_027578695.1). NCBI lineage: Eukaryota > Fungi > Kickxellomycota > Kickxellomycetes > Kickxellales > Kickxellaceae > Coemansia > Coemansia sp. RSA 1365. The sequence continues at coordinate 14,720 of JANBTM010000106.1, read as the reverse complement.
ATTTCAGATTTGTATAAAGTGCTAAAAGGCATATGTACTTTCCAAACCTGTTAATGCTACTTTAACAGCAAAAAGAAAAGACAAGACAGCGCCGTCATTACATTATCTTCACTATCGTGTGAAATTGGATAATCATTAAAGCGTAAGTGTTCAGCATGTCTATGTAATAAAATAGCAGTGGACAGAAAATATTACTACTTTCAAATAGCTGTTATGTGTGTTTTTTTACCGAGGTGGTGTAATTAATGCTTACATTCTTGTGTGCATATATACGCAGTTTTTTTTGTGTCGGATGAATGCTATGTGCTCTGCCAATTAGTGTATGCTTTAATTCTGCAAAATTAGTCAATGATCCGAATTAGACAGCAAGTTAACAGCTTTACTGTGATTGTGTTAGTATGATGGTGTGTCAATGATTGTGACCAGGATAGACAAATACATTTTGTTGAAAATAAAGCTAGTATTGCCGTGACATAATGACGGCGTTTACAATTACATTCTCATTATTTTTGAACATCTGATTATGCTAAATATGCATTAATCTTCCATGTTTGTCATATTGCAGCTAGCACAACTTCCGTTCCTAAAAGAAGTCGTGACAAAAGGCATGCTTCCAAAGAACGCTCAGTTGTAAAATAATGGCGTGCTAGGTCACAAATAGCCAAAGAGTTCCAAATAAGGAACACCACATTTTATGCTAAGTTCATGTGTCATTCATATTGGTATATTATCACTATTCCTTTTTGAAAACATTTCATTGTGCTACATGTACTTGGTTAATGAAAGCAATTATTTAATAAAAATATAAGCGTGCTTCTAATTTAAAAAGACAGTGAGGAACCCCGGGATTTGTTGTTACAAAACTTATGAATCGAGATGCTTGCTGTTCTTGACAAGAAATAGAATGTTCAATTCTCACAAATAAGACAATAATCCTTGGGTCACCAAAAAGCCTATTAGAAAACTCAAATATAAGGGTAGCTTAAAATAGCTTTTAAATTGACGTTGCCAATTTTCTGGATCAAAAAGGCCAAAGCAGCATAACAGGGCTCCATATGATACAATTGTGTAAGAGATATAGCCAGTCAGCGCCTATTTTGTATTGAATAAACATTGTGTGCAAGAAAGCTTTCAGCAAAATTAGCTAGTAGTACATAAACAACCAAAACGATACTTATTGCACATCACAAAGCTCAAATAATAACTGAAAAGCAATTTCGTAAGCAAGCGGCAGAATCCGATGTGTATTTCCTCTCTGTAATGCATGTTCTCCAGTCACGTTATCAGCGGCAAGAAGCAGATGATGCGGCAGCATTCTGCTGTGAACTGCAGTCTGAAAAAAGAAGAAGCTTTGTAAGGTGTTTCTCTTTTTGATACATATTAGGTAAAGGATAATCTTGATGACCACGTCACCATCCACACAGGCGGGTACAACTTTCTGCCGTATAAAAAGACAACGTGCTCCATCTGTTGTCTATATTCCAGAATATTAATAACAATTAGTATAAATTCACTTCTCTGTTAATCGATCATATAGTTATCTTTTAACTTGAGCACATCGTAGGCTACGGGTCTCATCGGCCACATACAATAAAAATTGTAAACACACCACCACTCTTGTCAAGGCCAAGGCATCACAAGTCATATTAAATATTACCATATAAACATAGGTACAGACACAAGAAACTCAACAACTAGGCTTGTCTAAGAAAACCACCAGCAACTAAGCAAGTAGAAATGTACCAAATCATCGCAACTCGACGCACTGACAATGCCACACCATCGTTTCGCCTTTACGATAAAAAGGAGACATTTGTCTGTGTGGGTTGTGGTGAGAAGCTTGCTAGCAAGGCTGATCTTGAAACACACGAGTGTTTGATATTTCCGTTCGAGCCCTAGTCTTTTTGTAGAACATTCCCTGTTTACATATTGTTTTTTTTTTTCATGACCAATGGTTTATCGTAATGTCACATAAAAATCGTCATTGTTACGAAGGTTGGCAGACACGGGTTACAAAACATGACCCTCTGGATCTCTCTCTAAAGGACTAGCCCTCTCTCTCTCTCTTTTTCACTTCTTTCTGAAGCTAATTTTTTCTTTCAATTTTTTTCTTTTACTTTACTAGCTAGCCAATTTGCACTCTTGGGGTTTTATACGTCTGGCCAATTTACTAGCAGAGTTGATGAAATGCTGTACATACCGTTTTTCAGTCGGCTAAGTCTAGCTGAATACCAGGGCATGCTGATAGCTGCCCTGTTTTTTGTAGTAGAGAAGCTTCTGCGTGTATTTTTGCTTGTCGTTCCAGTAGAACTTATTGTGGACCGTCTACCAGACTGGGTCTTCTCTCGACTTCATGTACCTTATTTATTTGGCGCGGACAGAGAGGCGGAGAGCGAGCTTCTTGATGATTTCAACTCGTTTGCTGAGATTATGAACTACTGGAGCTATCCGCACGAAGACCACTTGGTCAACACTAGTGATGGATTTGTTCTTGGCACGCATCGCATAACAGGGAAGCGCAAATTCACATCACCTACCATCTCGCAGTTGAACAGCGATACTGGATTATCTTTACATAGCAAGGGCTCCGGCAGCGCTAAACCTGTAGTGCTATTTTGGCATGGGTTTATGCTTAATTCAGAGTGCTTTGTTTGCCATCCGGACTGGATCAACATTTTGCCGTTCCGTCTGGCTGAGGCTGGCTATGATGTATGGCTGGGCAACTCGCGCGGGAACAAGTACTCGTATAAACATATGGAGTACACTCCGAACAACAGGCGTTTCTGGAACTTTTCGATTGACGAAATCGCTGGCATTGATGTGCCAACAACTATTGACTATATTCTACAGGAGACTGGTGCAAACACACTTACATATATTGGATTTAGCCAGGGCACAACGCAGATGTTTATGGCACTGTCTCGCAACCGTAATCTCAACTCAAAAGTCAGCCATTTTATTGCACTGGCACCGGCGTCGACGCCTCGTGGCTTTCACAACAACATTGTTGACTATTTTACTAAAGCAACCCCTCAGATGTTGTATCTTCTATTTGGACGCCGGCGCGCCATGTCGTTAGTGTACTTTTGGATCAATGTGCTTCCTCGCGATCTATATGTGGCAGCGCTTGACTTTTGCGTACGTTTATTATTTGGCTGGTCCATGGACAACCTGTCGCAGGAAACTAAATGCATTACATATTGGCATCTGTACTCTTATACTAGCGTCAAAGCTATTGTGCACTGGATGCAAATTATTCGACGTGGCGAGTTGCAGATGTATGATGATGAGCCTCCAGCGTGCCAGCTGCTATGGGCATCAGGGGTGTCGTCGCGTTCACCTCGTGTGGCAGCCAAAGCTCCACAAGAACTACAAACTTCTAATGCTCACAGAGGCCATCGCAGTCTGCATAGGCTCTCGAGGCCTCACTCTTTGCCAAAGTCTGCGCGGTCCAATCGCATCCGGGAATACTCTGTCGGTGCCTTGACACACTGGAATAATCCATATCCTGTACACCAAATCAGCACGCGGATATCACTATTTCATGGTGGATCAGATTCACTTTCATCTGTCGACGCACTTTTAAAGGATCTTGATGGGGCGCAGACAGAATCTCTGTGCTTTACGCACTATGAGCATATGGATTTTTTGTGGGCGGATACGGTGGGGTCGCTGGTGTATCCAAGGGTTCTTGATGCCATGGATGTTCGCGAAAATACCGCCTCGCTGCTAGCACCGTTATCTCCGTATAGCAATACTGCTGCCAACCATGTATCTCCTAACATCGACGGCATTGAAATATCAAATGGAAGCAAGGTCAGTCCTAATATATTGCCTACGGTTGTATTCGAAAACCATAGCCCTGAGGCAGATGCGTTGCTATCGCCGGATGAATCGAGACATACTCAGCCCGAGACAGCGGTGCTTTCGCGCAGACACCTCTCATCGCTGTCTTCCCTTAACACCACACCTGGCAGCCCTGGCAGTGATATCATGTGATAACCCCTCTAAGCTTATATAACAGTTTGTGGATATAAATTCCCAAAGTGTAAACTATTTGCTTTAAGGCAACACCTACTGATCTCACTACGCGGATCTGTAGCTTGTCTATCATCTTTTTGATTTGGTGTATAAACCTTTCTTTCAACTGTACATAAGTAAAAAAAACACAACACTAGTATCTACAAGAGTTAATAGAGATGTTGGAAGGTAAAAAGGTAGATCGAAACGAGTTGTTTGACGATGGTGATGGCTACAAAAGCGACGCAATGGAAGCAGAGACGCAGGTGAAAGAGCAATATGAGGCGATTATGAGTTCGCGACTTGCTATAGAATCAGGTACCCAGCAATCGAGCAGTTCCATCGGAAAGGACGCTGAAATTCCATCAACTAGCGATGCACCAGTGTTCCGTATGTTTGCCGGTAGTGGACCAGTAAAAGTGGCCACTGAGACAGCCGAACCAGTGTATATTCTACCGAAAAAATCGGAAGTGGATCTAGAAGAATCAGATTCTGAAGAGCACTGGAACGCACTTGCCTCTGTCGCACTTGATGCAGAAGCTGTTATGGCAATGGCACGGATACCTTTGCCAGCAATGCAGTATCCAAAACGCGTAATACACGTAAAGGCCGATTCTGCTGTGGTCGTAAAAGAAAGCGAAGCAGGCGACAAAAAGAGTCAAAAGTCATGCCGTAGGCGCAGTCGGCGTCATAAGAAATCTACGAGTAGTTCAACAGCAACACCATATGACCGTATCCTCTCGCCATATGACGGTGGCCTACTAAAGGGCGAAATGCTGGAGGATGTGATTCGTAGAGAAGAGGCCAAAGAGCGACGCGCAGCGAGCATTGTTCAAAGTGGCCGTATAGGCGGTGGAATCAGAGGTCGCGGGCGTGGGCGTGGGCGCGGACTTGGACGTGGACGCGGACGTGGTTTTGCACCCAGAGCATAAATATGCATACTTTATTACATGTGCTTTTTTTCATTAAATGGTTTTAATAGAAAGCTGCTGAGGAGATTAACTATGTCACATAAATATCAGTGGGAGTGAAATTCAGAGAACTGTTGGCGACTGTAAAAAAAAACTCCATGAAGACCTATAACACCAGTGGAGCTATCCTGTATCTGTTTATCCCCAGACACAACTAGTAAATGGCAGCCAGATGTGTGGTATAATATTCAGTTCATCTACATAGCATGACATCTGACAAGCACAAACTTCTCTAAATAAATGTAGATAGGTGGTATAGTTCACATGTGGTTTCTATTAAAATACTAATAATACAAGAACAATTAATGTGTCTATCTAAAACCACTAATAACTTGTTATGTTTCTTCTATCTGCCGATGCAAACTGTGTGCTCCAACCACACATCCCAATTACATGAAAAGCGTGTCTCCCGCAACGCAAAAGACAACACCACTCGCTGCTACAGAAAATCACTACTGATGAAAATGTTATACTAGAGATGCGTTTAATGTTTTTTTTTTTTTTAAAACGGTAGGAGCAATGTTTCCAATCTTTTATTCATAAAAATCGGTGGTTCCAACATGCTTGACTTTTTGTGCAGCATTGTGGAAATAAAAAAAAAGTAGAAAATTTTGCCAACCTAAAATCTAAAGCAAAAAAAAGCTAGAGACATTAGACCAAAATACAGCAACATTTATAGATCGTCATCATCCTCAGGAAGAGGCTTATCTTCGACTTCTTCTTTCATCCTCCTATCGTACTCCATAGCCATGTTTTCGTCAAAGTTAATCTCCGGAGGCCGCAGAGCAGGTGCCTCAACAAACTCAAGATCAGGCTCACCAGTCAGCTTACGAGCAAGCCATAGGAAAGGCTTCTCAAAGTTGTAGTTGGACTTTGCCGAGATGTCGTAGTACTGAAGATTCTTCTTCCGGTGGAAGGTGATGGTCTTCGCCTTGACCTTGCGCTCCTTGATGTCAACCTTGTTTCCGCAAAGAACGATAGGAACGTTCTCACATACACGGACCAGATCGCGATGCCAGTTGGGAACATTCTTGTAGGTAATGCGCGAGGTTACATCAAACATGATGATTGCACATTGGCCCTGAATGTAGTAGCCGTCGCGCAGACCGCCAAACTTCTCCTGACCGGCAGTGTCCCAGGTGTTGAAAACGATCTTACCCTTGTTGGTGGTGAAGAGTAGAGGATGAACCTCGACACCAATAGTGGCTACAAAATAAGTATACGCAGCATAGTGAACACACAAACCAAAGATAAGTAAAACACAATCAGAAGACGCACAAATTTTGCTGCTTGTTGTTGGGTAGCAAGAAACAGTAACACGCAAAGAATAGCTAGCAGTGCAATTGTTGGCTTGTGTTTACAATAGAGATATATGAGCTCTCCTCATCGTGGCTGCTGCGGCAAAAAAGCCAGCATCGGCCTAGTACGCAAGAAACATATTCCACAATGGGGCAAGCTTCATGTAAACAAACGCAGTGGAACAGCAAGGTTGGCTACGTGATAGCATCATGGGATTGAGAAAACCTACCAATGTACTTCTTCTCGAACTCGCCCGACAGATGACGCTTGACAAACGTCGTCTTGCCAGTACCGCCATCGCCCACAAGGACAAGCTTAAACTTGGGAATGTTAGCCTCAGCCATCGTCGCTATTTTAAAATTCAGACCAAGCTACACAGTATTAAATAAAAAACATTAGCTTATAAGCCAGAAAACCCCAAAGCGCTTTTGTTAGTGCTAATAGCCATAGACGCGCATTAACACATCCGCAGTCGGATGTATGCTCATACTTGTGGTTAAGAGAAATCGCTTTAGTTTTTGAAATTGAGCACAATCTTGCAAACCACAAAAGAAGATTACTCCAGTAGCTTTTTGAACACACTCTTCCCGCAACGCCAAATAATCGAAAAAAGAAGAAGCCGAAAAAGACGGGTGGAGGGCGCGCTGACTGTTGGAAAACAAGTACACAAAAAAACTTACCTTCTAGTAAATAAAAATTATAAAAGCTAAAGAAAAGTAAATAGCGATTGCAGAAGTTTGTAAGCAAGCTTTTATTTTCAGAAACAGTAGGGAAGAAAGAGTCGCGTCGAAAAAGGACTCTTAGCTGCCTCCAGTGCTACTCACTCGCGCGCTCTTGTCTTGCTAACCACAAAAAAAAAAATATCAGTCGGCGGATCTACCTAACAGTCAACAAGCTATGGAGGATGTGGGGGGGTGTCTGGGCTCTGCTGGTTCGCCAAAAATTTTGCGTTGCTGTGATGGCTCACTTGATTCGATTAAATCGACTAGCCAATTGACTATGCTCTGCTTGTAAGAGCACGTGTAAATATCAGCTGGCAACTCGTTGACGTTGGACCCTTGCAGTTTTGCACTCGCGGCTGTAGCAGCAGGGATGTCCGCAGTTACATGATGTCTCCCTTTCATTTGTGAGCGCAGTAGGATCTGAAGCCAGACACAGGCAAGAGCAGTTATTCCCTTTATCGCACATTTTTTTTACAAAGCACCAGCGCCAACCCACATCAAGTACAAGCACTGCTCTTATTGCACATAGTACTTTGCAAATTGTATTTAATATTACCCGCTACAGCCAAAATATATCTCGTATCCAGACATGAATCAAGTCAAACTCAGTGGGACTGGCACAGGTACGCAGTACCCTGCTGCAACTGATGTAGCCAAGGAGTCTGGCACCACGGCTTTCGGAGACACTGAGCTTGTCGATGACCCGAATAGCCCAAACTACATTGGACATGGCGTTGGCCACCGCGATCCAAAGACTGGAGCACCGATGGATGCATCTGTGCACATACCCACTCGCGGTGAGCTTTACCCGGAGGAGTTTGCACTGGCAAAAGTTGTCGACACTACCAAGGCGACGGATTCTGAAATGCTTGAAGCCAGATATAACATCTCCAACCCAGGAAAGTACCATGCAAACTGGTACAAGACAAAGAGCACAATGAATGGCATCCTCGCAAGGATGACTGGTTCTCAAAAACACTTGCACAAGGCTGCAATGCAAAGTGAACTTGCGGCACTTGAAATGGGCGCGTATAACGAAAAGAGCGGTGGTTTCACCTTTTCCAAGTTGTAGCATGTTGTATTTGTATAAATGCTTGTCTGGATAGTGTGTTCTTGGCACGACAAACGGAGCCTCTACTTGTAAGCCAAAGCATAACGTGGTTGTTCATAGGGGTATCCCGTACTTTGTATGGCCTCGCACAGAGCCCTTTTCTGACAATTCCCTCTTTACACTTTTAATCTTCAGACACGCCATTTATTTTTCTTTGATAGTTACCTAGATCATACACAATGGTTGCGAATCCAACAATAGTAAAATATGCATTCGCCGCTCTTGTGGCTGGTATTCTGATCATTGTAGCTGTCAGCTATCAATTCAATATCAAAATTTTCGAAAGCAGCATCATCTATGACTTGGACACGCCTAGTTTTGGCCTTCAGCGTGGCGCACTATGCTCCGACAAAATACCCTTTCTCAGCCATTCCGAGGAGAAGCCATTTGGCACATATCTTCAACAAACATTGGAGTTTAAACCATTTCAGGATTTATTCACTGCAGTCAATGCCACTGCTGGTGTCGCCCTTCAGTCGCGCGGCGAGGCTCATGTAACAGTAGTTAGTCCTCCTGAATTTGACTATGTATTGAAACCAGCAGGAGTAACCATCAGAGAGATCGAAGATATTGCCATAAACGCCGATATTCAAGGCGCTCGTCTGAAGCCCGTCTGTCTCGGTCGATTCAACGGCAGTCTGCCAAGACCAACATCAGACCAAGACCAAGGCATTTTTATGTTATACTCGTTGGTGGTAGCTGACGAATATGGTGACTTGCTAAGCATCAGACAACAAATATCCAGACTGTATCATGACAAGGGTGGTGAGGGCGCGCTGTTTCAACCCGAGGCATTCTGGCCACATGTCACTATTGGCTATGACCGACGTGACCTGTTTATTGAGGACGGCATTTACAAGGGCAAAAACTTTTGTTATGCACGCATTCATCCTGAAAACTAACCAGAAACATTTGAATAAGCTACAAACCAGCGTTCGGTAAAGAGTGGTTTTATAATGAAAAAAAAAAAAGAATATTTGCCTGCGCATAGTACTTCTATGCCAGATGGCAGTTTCACGATCTAGTTTGTCACTGCCATGGGCTCTGGTTGCGACGCCTTCTCCAACTGCACACGCAGCTGCTTCGAAAAATCGTCGTCCATGTCGTCATCGTCCCAGGAATCATCCCACAGGTTAATATCCTCTTCGTCTTCGTCTCCCACGTCCCAGTCTAAAAAAATAAAATAAAACAGATAATGTTCATTTAATACTGGAATGTCTCCAAACGCTGTTGTAATAAAGATGCACTGTGTTAACTAAGCCCATGTGTCTGCAACACAACATTTCCAGGAAAAGCCGTTTCTGACGACTGCGGGTTTGAGTAATACTTGCCATCAACCTCAAACTCTTCGAATTCGTCGTCCATGTCCAGTGCGCTGGGCATAGCCAGCTCTGGCTTAGTGGCGTCCTTAGCGTTATTGTTCTGTTGTACCGACATTTCACTCAAGTTTTCAGAAAAAAAACAGTATATGTATGCGAACAAGATGCACAACTTGTAGAATTAAAAGCGTAACAGCTTTTCTCGCAAACCACGTCAGCAGTAAAAGAGACAAATGGGTTTCGGCGACTCGGCTTGCATCTACAACTCGACTGTGTTATAGAGCTGCAGCTCTGCATGTAGACCATTTTGCAGACCTTATCAATCAATTCTTTCTCTCCTCAACTCATTAGAAAGCCCTTTCAAAGAAGAATAGAAAAAAAAACCGCCATGTTTGCCCGCTCTGCTATTGCCACTGCTTTCCGCCAGGCTTCCTGCCGTCAGAGTGCTGCCATTGCCGCTCGTACCATGAGCACATCGTCAGGACGTGCTTCCCGCTCATCATACGTTGCCACTTTTGGCAAGGCTGTTGGTGCCGCGGCACTTGTGTCCTTTGGCTTTACGATGCTTACCCAGAAGAGCCAGTCGCCAGTAGTTTCCGCTGATAACACCACCCCCATATACGGTGTACCAGGTACCGCTCAGGAACGCACTTTTATCGCAGTTAAGCCTGACGGTGTCCAGCGCGGACTGGTCAGCGACATTATTGGACGGTTTGAGCGCCGTGGTTACAAGCTTGTGGGCCTTAAACTTCTGGTTCCATCAGCAGGTTTGGCAAAGGAACATTATGCTGACTTGTCTTCCAAGCCTTTCTTTGCTGGTCTCGTAGACTACATGACCAACGGCAAGGCACCCGTTATTGGCATGGTCTGGGAGGGACCCTCGGTTATCAAGCAGGGACGTGTTATGCTTGGTGCCACGGATCCCAAGGCTGCTGGGCCAGGTACCATTCGCGGAGACTATTGTCTGTCGATTGGTCGCAACATTTGCCACGGCAGTGACAGCGCTGAGAGTGCACAGAAGGAGATTTCTCTCTGGTTTGGCGGCAAAGGCGAGATCATTGATTGGTCTTCGAACAACGCAGAGTGGGTTATCTCTGATAACTAAGTGCGGATATCTCTATATGTCTACATACTCATGACTAGTTGAACTGCGATAGCACTTTCCACTATACATCGTAACTTTTTTTAGATGACTTTTGGTTAAACCAATAGAGAATAGAACTAAAAAGTCGCCTGTATTCATACACGTGTAAATCCAAAAAAAAAAAGTCCAAAAGTACAACTTTTAAAAGGCCTCATTTAGCAAAATGAAGAGAAAAATTATTATATAACTTTATCTAGCCATTAATTTCAAATCACTCTGCTGTTGTGTACCAACAACAAATATCTATCCAGACTTATCTCTAATTTTTTAAGTGCTGTTAGTGCGTAGCAGTGACGCTGCAAGGACAGGCAGCGTCGGCGAGAAAAAGGTGGCTGTGCTGACCTTCTGCTCGCGCATGATATGTGAGATTACATGGTCCGGCGGGAAGGGATTTGTTACGTCCTCTTCGTCCGACACAGGCGACCCAGTCAGAGAAGAAACCGAGTGAGGGTCACCATGATGGTGGTCGCTAAACTCATAACGTTTTTCATCGCCGTGTGCGTCGTCTCCGACATTCTTGCGCTTGCCTTTGGTACTGCTAAATTGCGAACTGGTGGGTGTTCCGTCGTTGCTGTCAACTGGAGCACCGGTTGTGCTCTGGCAGCAGCAATCCATGCACGTACCCGCCTCGCCAGTTATATTAGAGTCAATAGACATGGATCGTTCGCCTGGGACAGCAGGCCTACATGTGTCTGCAGACAGCTGTGCGCGCGTCTCAGGGCTGGGGGCACGGAGTATCAGTTCGGGACGGCCGAGCGCCTTGAGAATGTTTGTGAAAATATACAATGCTGGGCCCCACCGGTCCAATGACCGAATCATACCCAGGATACGTGCAAGGCGCAGCATGGCGTGCCAGGCTAGACGAGTGTCGCCTGATTGCACCTGTCCAACATATACCAGACTGACCTGCAGCAGCGTGTTTATTATAATAGTGTTGTAAGCATGGAGGTCAAATCCAAACTGATAGTTGAACTTGAGCATGTCATAGATATGCGACGCAGCCTCATTTGCAGCCTCGGCAAGATTGTGGAAAAGTTCTCGGTCCTCCTCATACGTGTCGTTCAATGGGGTCTTATGTGCCAACCGAGGAAGATCCTGGACAGTGAACGCCTTGGAGTACTGAAAGTTGCGGACCATATCGAGATCTTCGTGAAGCAGCATCATTAGACCAATACGATGAGCCTTCAGACGCGTCATTTCAAACATCATATGTACATTCAGCACCTCCATCGTACGCCCAACGTCCCTGTTCCACTGGTGCCGCTTCTGCCACATCTCATCCTCCGAAAGTCCCCATAGGTTAATACGCCTGCTGCACGCACCCAATGGCTGAGTTGTGCGTGCCAAGGCCTCCAGGTCACAGTCGAGATAAGATGGCAGGCTGTCGCGCCATTCAAGCATCTGGCGGTCCCACTCTAGCATATAATTAATGTACCACATCTTTGCCTTTTCACCGCGCAGCACCCGGTTGAAGCGGTTGGTAATCTTGTACTGTCTAACAACCAATTCGCAGACAATATTTGTAAGATCACCACTGCCGCTATCACAGATCTCGTACGGCGCTTCAACAGCTCTGAACCCAAACTCCTCAGACTCATCAGGAACAAATACATGCCGAATAAAATAATCATCGCTCTCTGGCATCTCTGGCAAAAACTCCCGGTCGTCTGGTGCGTCTAGACGAAATATTTCGGTTGAGTAGTAAAGCGCTGAACTAATACGCCAATATGCGCGGATCAAGAGCTGATAGTTCCAATCCACCTCTGTAGAATCGGTCCGCTTCTTGGCTCTACGCCAAGGAAACGGCGCGCCACGGAACTTGATATGTATAATGGTTTTATACGCAAGACAGCTGTGCTCAACCATCTGCGCAAATCGCGCAGACTTGAACTCATACGAGGATAGTACCAGGAGTCCAATCGCAGCAAGCACATTCGGATTACTGATGTCTGTTGGCGCATGTTTGACAGCCAAAGCGTAACATGTCTCATCAAGATTTGGAGGTAATGCCATGCGGAGCTCATCGGACAATGTCCACGAGCGACTAGCGTCGGCAATGGATGAGAATAAGTAAAACTTTGGAAGCTTATACTGCCGGACACGCATCCAGTACAAGTGCGCATTGTATATTCCAATGCGCGAGCAATCGTGCACAACGTTGGTTATCAATAGGTTGTAGATAAGCTCTGCACTTCCTAGCTCTGGATGCTCAATCACTGCGTCTTTCAATATCTGTGGAATTACATCGTTGTTCATCTGCGCAATGCTGGCGCCGCTGCTGCACGGAGACGCGGGTGTTGAGATTTTGCCGCTCATCTTTGGCACATAAGGGCTGTCACGTTGCAGCGCATTCGAGTTTGCAAGGAAATCTGCAGTCAAGCCAGTCGACTGTGCGCTGCTAGGCGTGGGGATTGGAGACTGCTTTAGCCTGGTCTCCGATAACCCACCCATATTTAGTGTAGGCATCCTTGGCGGCTGCTTAGCAGACGTGTTGCCGAGAGATGTGGCAGACACAATGGATTGTGATACATTCGGGGTCACAAGGCTGCTGCCCTGGGTCTGCATATTGGTATTGTTCCTAGCCTCCCCCGAGTTTGCGGGGTGTATGCCTCCCGGCGCAGAGCCGAGCGCAAGAAATGCCTGCTGTCCCCGTGACAATGGAATGGTATTGTGACGAGGAAAGCCACCTGGTTTGGAATCACCAACAGGAGGTGATCGGAATGGCTGGGCACTTGGCACGGGTCGTATGCCTCCGTATGCAGATACATTGTTTGCGTCATATGAAGTCGGTGTTACTGATGCCGCCGAAAACAGCTTCGATATGCTTGCGGCTTGTAGCGCAGATGTCGTGTTCTGCAATACACCCTGGCTGTCCAATGTGTTAGCCAGGTTTAGAGACGCAAAAGCCGACGTAGGAAAGGGTGCAAAAGTGCCGACATCTGCAGGGCCAAGCAAGGGATTGGGCGAGGTATTTAAAGGTGGTGACTGGATGATAGTGCTGGAGCGCGAAGTGCTTGCTGCTGATGGTGGCTGAAGCTGGTTAAACGGATGATTTAAACTCAGCAAGAAGTGTGAATCCAGCCCAAATGAACCGGTAAAACCACCCGTCGAGAGTGTGTCAACGCCAGTTAAGGAGTTGAACTCTCCAAATGTAACAGAGGGATTGGATAAAGTGCCATTAGACACAGAGTTAAACTGTTCCGTCAGTGCGGGCAGTCCAAGCGCAAGCTCCATAGGAATAAAGTTGTTGACGCTGTTGTTATTCGAGAAACCGAAGCCGCTACCTATGCTCTGAGAAGGCAGACTGATCTGAGTTTGTGTCTGAGATCTCTGCTGCTGCTGCTGCTGTGAGGACTGTGTATCTGCTGTTGATGTTGGCTGTTCTTGTAAAAATTCAGCGCCCAACATGCCTGTTTGAGGCTGTGGATTTTCGTAATCGGGAATCCCCGCAGCCGCAACTGCTGCGGTCAGCAGCGAGTCATTCATCCAAAGATTCATGTTCTGCAGAATAGAAGGCGGTAAGACGTCAGACTCGTCCATCGGCGCTGTCCCAAAGAGTGCGGCCAACGGCATGCTGTCATCAGCTGCTAATTCTTCAGATCCATTGTTGCCCTGCTGCGCAGAAGATAACATTGAGGCAGTATACGCAGTGTCCTTTGAAGCCGCTGAAAGTATGCCATCCGCGCTGCTTTTGCCTGCCACGAGACCCTTACCCGGGGCAGTCGGGGTCGCAGTGTCGCCATTCCGGGCTGCTGCCAAGTTGGGTTTTTGTTCGTTTGGTATAGACATATCAGCATCGGTACTACCACCTGGTGTGCCATTCAGGCGACGTTTGTAGCGCGCAGAGCGTCGGTAGATGCATGGCTGGTTGCGTCGTGCGCAGTGCGCACAGATGGGTTTATCCCCGGAGCACTTAATCTTACGTTGTCGGCAGCCTACAGTAAAAAAAACCCCCAGCCTTAAGAAACAAGATACACATTAGCAAGATATAACCATATTTAGAAACGCGTGTCAAATATCATCAGCGGTTTGAACGCAGAGGGTATTGAATAGAGATCAATAAGACTGCTGATAAAGTATACATACTTTCACAAGACTTTAGTAATGGAATAGCTCGCGGAACCTGGTGCTGCA
>JANBTM010000105.1:19216-36295 GCA_027578695.1 Coemansia sp. RSA 1365 | reverse complement strand
AAAAACTGAGTTGAAGCACCGACTATCCTGTCTCCAAAGCTGACACCATGGTGGTTGCCGTTAACGGCTAACAATAGTCTGACATTGAGGTCTTCCATTGGGGTACGCTGGCGCTCAGCGCTCAGTAGCCAAGGAAATGAGCCGGCATGATACTTGGCAGGGTAACCAAAATCGCGTCTGATTTTGGCAACTTCTGCACCAGAAACCTTCATGGTTTGAGTGCTATTCAAATGAGGGACACCTGTATTGCTGAAGGTATTTCTGTTTTGTGTAGCGGCACAGCTGTTGTTGTATATGCGATTGTACTTTGAAAAGCAGCGCGCGAACATGCCCAATGATGCTTGTCTCTGGTAGCTGCTGCCATTATAGAGTGCAATAATCATGGAGTAGAAAGTGTCCAGTTGTTTTTTTCTTTCTTTCGAATATACTGTGGTGGGCTTGGATGACAATACAAACACGTCAGTAAAGGGAAAAAGACATTAACAATGCCTTAACTCTTGAGAGTCAGTTGCCTGTTACCTTTTTTTTTCGCAAGCTTCTCAGAGTCATTAGGCGTTGTGTGTGATGGCACAGTGAACCCGGGCTGAAAAAGCCAGACACATGTCGATTGGCTCTAGACTCTAAACACTCTATGAGGTTGACTGCGAGTGGCTCTCACAGAAAAAAAATCCCAATTGCGCTGTGTGCATCCTGATCACATGCATTGGTGCTGTGTTCCCTACGGGAAATTAATGCCCCTGAGTGTTTGGCGAATAAGTAGAAAATTTCTTGTGTGTGGGTGTGTACTGCGCCAGAAACTGCTAATAGCCGGAAACTGCATATCTGAGGTATGAGACAATATATAAGCCAAGCACTTCACTGACTGGTGATGTGGCTGGTATGGCACCAGTTACTTGGGTCCGGAGACAGAATAACCTAACCTATCACTGTGGCTACTGCTGCAGGAGTGGACTCATCAAATCTCAGTTAGCTTCTTTTAGAGTAGTATCCAGATATGACATTGTATTGATGTGCAGACATATTGCCAGCTCTAAACTGCTGCAAAGCTCTGCACCGTTTCCAGACCAATCCAAGGGCGGCAATGTTTCTAGCTCTGTTTTCTTACTTGTATCACGCGGCAGAGCTAAATTTAAACGCCAGTCTTTGAAAAAGATATTTGGGGTGACAATTCTACTGGCGATAGAATCTTAAAATAGAATTTTGAGCATCCAAAATAGCAGACAGTCTGACCTTTGACATCTGCATCGGCCATTAGAAGCAAGGCGTATGCGCCTTGCCTCTGCCAGTCATGTCAATATCTGACAGAACCAATCTGTCCGTATTTAAAGGTCGCCATCCTTCTGCGTCTTTGAAGCAAGGCAAAAGCGCATTTTGCAAGTGTGTATGCGCCTTCTCTTAGTTTTCTCTTCCTTTGTTTAAGCATTGCACGTATTTTATTCGGGACGTACTTTTGTTGCCTTGCAGCCTAAGTCTAGTATCATCTGCATAGCCTCCACTTGTCTATTATCCACTATATCACTTTCATAGCCCTCAACCGGCAGTTGCTCTGTTCCACCCATTGTCTGGAAATTGGTTATCGACACAGAACATTCGGACATTACAAGGCAGTATCGGTTGGCTGCACGCACTATTGTCTACCAGCGCACAGTTTCGATTCGCCACGATCCAAAAACACATCCTCTTTCCTGGCTGCTCCCCCAATAAAGCAGCTTGTATTGAGGCTAACAACAGCGCTGGTCGCTCATCCCATTCCGTGCTCTGATAGAGGTAAGAATATCAAATACAGCAGCTTCTCTGTGGTGGTGTGCATGTGGGGGGAGAAAACAGCAGCGCCCCCCACGTTCGCTCTGCACCAGTGAGGGTTTTACATGTGTGTTCCCGAAAAAGTTGCCAACCAGCGTTTCTCATTTCATGCAAATCCTTCTCTCAGCTCAAACCATCGGCTAGTTGTGCGCTTGCCCATTCTTGCAGCTCCTGTCTGTGCTGCTGAGCTGCTGCTCTGCGTGTGTTGCTTCTTTTTCCCTGAGCCCTTCTTGACGGCTCACACAGAAAAATGTGTTGTGAGCAGACATCACCCGTCTACTGTTCTTCTATTGTCGCTTCTTTGGTCTTGCGCCAGCTTTTTCTTTCTTTATTCATTTCTTTTTTTTCTTTTCTTCCTGGCACAGTAGTTCTTTTCTTTTTCAAAAGTGGGATCCGCTCTGCGTGTCAACACTATATCTTGGCTGCACTGTGCAGTGTTTACTAATTTGCATATTTTTGCACGTATCCCTGCTGGGTGCTCCTGTTTATTCCTTTCCTCTTGCGGGGAAATAGACAACCCCCCTTTCTCACTAACTTCATCCGCTGCATCGCAATGCCTGTCCGTGGCGAGCGCGGCGCAACCCTTCGGCGCGGGCGCACGATGGTGCGCAACGAGCGTCAGCAAAAAGTTGAGCCCATGATCAAGAAGGAGAAGCGCCAACTTACTCCCTGGGTCATCTACTCGCGCATCATATCTTTCTGGGCGCCGGGCGTCCTGCTTGCCAAGCTGGGGAAAATGCCTGATGCGGGCATGCAGCAGGCATGGCGCGAGAAGATAGCTCTGGTCTCTCTCATCGTGCTTGTGTGCGCTGCGGTTGTGTACCTGACTATTTTTCTGGCGATGACGTTCTGTCCGCAGAGCGTCGCCAAAACGCAGGACAACGTCTTCCACTACAACGATGAGTTTAGCGGTCCCGGAGTTATTGGCATCCGTGGTCTGGCTTACTCGACCGAGAGCGCCACATGGAAGTCGAGTCTGGACTTTACGCCGGTCCCCGGGCAGGACTTGACGCCGTACTTCAACCTGCCGTTTCCCGAGTCATGTCGCTCATCCGAGCTAGCAGGTCTGCGCGCCCCCATGTACGATGTGTGCTCAAACAACAACGGCAATGACGGGTGTCCGCTGGGCGATGTGGACAAAGCCATCAAGGAGAACAACCTCACAAAGATGAACGACCGCCCCGTGGGCTACGACTGGGACGACGTGCAGAGCGGCTTCTTTGTGCTGAACGGGCATGTACTTAATCTGACGCCGTACCTGATGGTTGTCGACAAGAAAGCTAAAAGTGGCGACATACTCGATGAGGCGATCTTTGGCGCGGCCAACAGCGGGCTGGTCGACGCAACGTTGCTGTTCCAGCGCACGTCGCAGATGAAGGCTGCTGCAGACTGTCTGACGGATCGATTTTCGGCAGGGCTGCTGGCCAAGGATACGCCTGGGTGCTTTGCAGTTAACTTGTTTAACTACGTTGCCCTTGCAATTATTGGAGGTATTGTGCTGACCCGGTTCTTCATGGCTGTGATTTTCCAATACTTCTTGTCGTGGCAGCTGGTACGGCGGCCGCCGCGCAACAAGGTGCGGCCGCTGTCGTACAACGCTGCGGCGCCATGGTCGGGAAAGAAGCCACAGACAGGTGGTGCCAACATCAATCTGGGCAAGGGCGATGAAGACGAACTGTACACTATCATGCTGGTTACGTGCTATTCGGAGGGCGACGAGTCGATCCGCGGCACCTGTGACTCTCTCTGTGGCACAGACTTTAGCGACAGCCGCAAGTTGCTGTTTATTGTGGCGGATGGCATTATCAAGGGCTCGGGCAACGACCGCACCACGCCGGACATCTGCGTTGATCTCATTGAGCAGGAAGACGCGTTCCGCGACCCGCAGCCGTGCTCGTACCTGGCTGTAGCGGCAGGATCCAAGCAGCATAACATGGCCAAGGTGTACTGTGGGTACTACCGCACGGGCGAGCATCGCACACCAGCAATGGTGGTTATCAAGTGTGGTGCGCCTACGGAGCAGGACGCGCCAAAGCCCGGTAACCGTGGCAAGCGCGACTCGCAGATGATTCTGATGAACTTTTTCTCACGCGTACTGTTCAACGACCGTATGGCGCCGCTGGACTACGATCTTTTCCGCAAGTTGCACCATCTGATGGGGGTGACGCCAGATCTTTTTGAAATTGTGCTGATGGTGGACGCAGACACCAAGGTTTATCCTGACGCGCTGCGCCTGCTGGTCAACTGCATGAACAACGACCAGCTTATCATGGGGCTGTGCGGCGAAACTAAGATTGCTAACAAGCGCGACTCGTGGGTCACAGCGATCCAGGTGTTTGAATACTACATCTCACATCATCTGAGCAAAGCGTTTGAGTCGGTATTTGGTGGTGTTACGTGTCTGCCAGGGTGCTTCTGCATGTACCGACTCAAGGCGCGCAAGGGCGACGATTGGGTGCCAATTCTGACAAAGCAGGAAATCTGCCAGGAGTACTCGCAGAACGTGGTGAAAACACTGCACGAGAAGAACCTGCTTCTGCTAGGCGAGGACCGGTTTCTTTCGACGCTAATGCTACGCAATTTCCCAGCACGCAAGATGGTGTTTATGCCGCAGGCGATCTGCAAAACGCTAGTGCCGGACGAGTTCAAGGTGCTGTTGTCGCAGCGGCGGCGGTGGATTAACTCGACTGTGCACAATCTGTTGGAGCTGGTTCTGGTGCGCAACCTGTGCGGCACGTTCTGTCTGTCGATGCAGTTCTCGATTTTCTTGGATCTGGTGGGCACAGTAGCGCTTCCGGTGGCAATTGTACTGACGTACATTCTGATTGTGCGGGCGTGTCTGACAAAGTACAACTCTGTATCGGCGTATCTGCCGCTGGCAATGCTGATTATGGTGCTGTTCCTGCCAGGGCTTCTTATCTTCATCACTACGCGCAAGTGGGTGTACGTGCTGTGGATGCTGGTATATCTACTAGCGTTACCAGTGTGGAACTTTATTCTCCCTGTATACGCATACTGGCACTTTGACGATTTCTCGTGGGGTGAGACGCGTAAGGTGCACGGCGAAGGCAAGGACAAGGGCCATGGCGACGGGGAAGGTTCGTTTGATGCGTCCACGGTGCCTTTCAAGCGCTGGGAGGACTACGAGCGTAAACGTCTGCGGTCCATTCGGCGTAAGGAGCGCAAGGATGCGGACGACTCTTCGTCATATCGCGTGCCGATGGTGGACGACAGCGCCAACGCTGGTCTGCTGAAGAACTCGGTTGAAGACTCAATGTACTACGAGTCGCACCCTGGATATGCATTTATGGGCGAGACAGAGTCTAACTCGATGGTGACCAGCAGCGGCACGCTAGGCCACTTCCACCCGCAACAGCACCAGGCACCTCCGCCGCAGCAGTACGAGCTGCAAAGCTATCCATCGTCGAATAGCAACAACATCTACGAGCCTGATCCCTACGGCGCCGGCTACGGCGATTACCAGCAGCAACAGCTGCCACCGCCACAGCAAGGCAATGCGCAATATGGCAACTACGATGAGTACTCGCAGCAACAGCAGCATCCACCTCCCTCGCGGCAGCGTCCTGGTGGACCCCGCGATTACAACTGAGGCGTTATTATCTTACTCTTCTTTAAAACACAGAAAAATTATATTCAAATTCTTTGCTTAAGTCCAATGTTGAGCACTGGAACCAGCACAGCTACCATTCAAAGTCGCCGTTTGCCTTTTGGAACAAAAAGTCGCGGCCGTTGATAAGCATTATGCCGTCGCGTAGCACACACTTCCACTTGTTTTTGCTCCGCGTAACTTTGTCGTACTGACACAGAATGATGTGCTCAGTCTCCTCGCCCTCCTCGTCGTCGTACTCGTCGTCCGAATCATCGAGGTCTGAGTTAATGGCGTCTTCGGGAAGCTCAATCTTTGGAGCAACATCGGAACCATTGCCAGGGCGACTACTTTCCTCATCGTTGTCGTCCTCGGCGCCGTCCACCTGCGGAAGCGCGGCGGCACGGCGTGCATCGCGTAGCGCCTGCCACCTGGCCAATGCATTGCTGTCGTTCAAACGCTGCGGCGACGGAGTGTCTGTGGCGCCGTCATTCTGCGGGATGTCTGAGTCTCCATAGCGAGGAAAGCGGCGTCGCATATCGGCATCGCCAGAGCCGATCGGATCGTCATCGTCTTCGAGCAGCTGGCCACGCCCCGACTGAGCCAGCGAAGCCAGTGACGCGGCAGACGGCGCAGCGCTCTCGGGATTGTTGATAATCGAGGCAAGCGAAGCTGCAGAGTTGACATTGGCAGCCTCGGCTGATGTATGGTGGTAGGAAGCATATGGCGCACTGGACTGGTCGTTGGATGTGTTGTGACGAACGGCGTGCTGGTATCCCATCCCAATGGCGTCCTCATTGGGAAAGGACGCAACGCGACTCTGAATTATCTTGGCCTCCCAGCTGCGCTGCAGCTCCTCAAGTACTGAAGTGTCCACGCCGTGACCTTCAAAATCGGCCTGTACATTCCCCACCACGTCGTCAATCACATAACGGTAGATTGCTGCAACTATAGTGTTTGACATTGTAACTATACACAGTCTTTTTTATTCTGTAAAGTGAACACTCACTCTGACCTGTTTCTATTTTTTTCTTCTTTACTTTGGACGCTGAAAAATAGAAAAACGGTTTTTTTACTTTATGCAAAATAGTTATTTTAAAATTTAGGTACGACGTTAAAAAGAGAAGTGTGTTCGGTGAGACGATTGCCCACTCCACTCTTCCCCCTCTCCACACCGCCAAAATTAGGGCAGAAAATACAAGGCAGCCAAGTTACAAGCCTCAATGTCTTTTTTTTTTTATTGCTACAAGTTTTGGTTCCATATTGATATACACCAACGGTACCACTGTATATTTACGGGTGTGGGGCACAGATCCACATCCAGCAACTTTATTTACAGAATGTTTGCATCTGGGGTGCTTTTTTGCTATCAAGAGCTGAAGCGGATGTGCGGAGACAACACTGCATGTGATTGGTCCAGCGCGTGTATCAGACAGAAATCTGAGAGCTGGAACAGCTCAGACGCGGATAATACATTGAACAGACCCAGAGATTTCTTGGTGTCATGACCAATACTGTTAAAGTAACATGGGTTTTTTGCAGACAAGTTTAACAGATATTGCGTATCTCTGTAGAAAGAAGGGGGGAGGGAAGGCATTTTTTTTTTAAGTCGTATTTCAATCCCACACTTTGTCAGAAAGACTTGCGGTTTTCCTGCCCCCCACCCATCTTTCCTTTTCCTCTCTCTACTTTTTTTCTCGTTCTAAAAAAATTTGTCACTTTCGGTCAATATACTAAGCGTTTTTCTACGCAACATCCAATATCCAGACTAAATAGTTAAAATTTTATTTTTTTATAGTGGACTCTGTATCTATAGGATTTTGCTAAAATTTTTAACAACGCCTTTTTGTGCCTAACATCCCGCACTAAAGGCTTTTTCATCTGGTAACGCCTTTTCAATCCTAAATATCGTTGACTTTTATATTTTCAAAAAAATATTCCGTCCGCAAGACTTTCTTTTTTCCTTCTCTTGTCTGGATTTATTACTTTGAGATTTTTGAAACACTTCTTTTTTCACCCCTTTTTTCCATCTACTCTGCCTCTAATCATCCCAGATATACTCTAGTACAAAATTTCATACTAACCTCACTCTACAGAATTTTCAATCTTCTGGTTGATATTTTTTATTTGGCATCCAATCTCTAACAAAAAGGTTTGTCAGCTAAAATATTCTTTCCTTTTTATCAAAAAAAAAAAAAAAAAGGAAGAGTATTTTTTTTTAAACTCGTAGAGAAAAAAGATGAAGCGCATACGTGCATCAAATGTTGGAGGCAACGGCCCAGTTGGGTCAGAGTTTAATCTAAGTGGAGTGCGTACAGTTCCACAACAGAACCCACAGATAAAGGCCTACCAACTGCCACCCAGGAAGCACATGTTTGGGCTTCGTTCAGCTCCTACTTTCTATCCTACGCCAGAAGAGTTTCAGGACCCACTAGCATATATTCAGAAAATTAGACCTGAAGCTGAGAGTGCTGGCTTGTGTAAAATTGTGCCGCCTGAAGGATGGAATCCGCCTTTTGCTTTGGATACAAAGGTACGTTGCTGCTTTTTTACTTTAATCCATATTCCTTGCTTTATTGTTTATTGTCTCAGAAATGCTGGCGTTAGTCAATAAGCTGTGCGATAAGTACAGATACTGTATAGCGCATACTCTTATCCAACATTGTCATGTTCTGACTGCCTTATTTTGTCGTTTTTAGCCTTGTTATGCCTATTTTCCACTCAAGCACGCTGGCTTGCTTGGGTGCCTTACTGCGTGCATCTTTTTACCTAAAGAGAAAAATGCTAAGCATGCCTGGATGTTTTATTTTACTCATTCTCAAACAGCATCCCCCAAAAATCTATAATGTCATGCGCTTTGCTTGGTGTCTTTTGGATAAAAGTTGGCAGTTGATAACTACATCCTTCTTTCACTGTTATCCGCCCCTTTGCAGCAACCAAGTGGATGCTCTGGGCGTGAGGCGCATCATTCGGTCCGATTACATCGAGTTAATTGCCCTAAATGTCTCTCTTCTTGTGCTAATTATTGGTATAATGTTGTAGCGTTTTCGTTTCAAGACTCGCATCCAGCAGCTGAACTCGCTGGAGGGCAAGACCCGCACAAACCTCAACTATTTGGACCAGCTGCGCCGCTTCCACTCGCAGCAGGGCCAGCCCATGACAAAGGTGCCGCAGTTGGATCACCGTCCAATCGATCTGTTTGGTTTGCGCCATGAAGTCGCAGTGCGCGGCGGATATCAAAAGGTCAACAGCCGAAAACTCTGGGCCGAAAT
This sequence comes from Coemansia sp. RSA 1365, assembly GCA_027578695.1. Classification (NCBI taxonomy): domain Eukaryota; kingdom Fungi; phylum Kickxellomycota; class Kickxellomycetes; order Kickxellales; family Kickxellaceae; genus Coemansia; species Coemansia sp. RSA 1365. Next base: position 27,613 of record JANBTM010000105.1, on the reverse strand, counting down.
CGGCCGTGTGATGAAGTACGACCGCAAGACCTGCACCTCCATGTCTAATTCGCTAAAGTCCACCTATCAGAAGATAATCCTGCCCTTTGATCTTTATCTGGCCAAGCATGGCGGCACAATGCCAGACTCAAAACACAATTCACTCGACGCTGAGGTAGACGACGCAATGCTACGGCGCTCAAAGCGCCAGCGTCTGTCACTTCCCAAGACCGATAGTTTGCGCTCATCACCGGTATCCGAAGATCACTCTTCGATGCAATCGCATATGCAATCGCCGCAGCAGCCTTTGAGCAGCGAAGACGTGCTGCTTCAAACCGTATCGTCGCCAAGCATTGCAGCGGAAAGCACTGCTACCACCGTCCCAGAGTCGTGCGAGGTCTGCAGATCAGGCGAAAACGATGACAGCATGCTTATTTGCGACGGTTGCGATCGTGGTTTCCACATGTACTGCCTTAATCCTCCACTTGAAGCGATTCCGACAAACGACTGGTACTGCGACTCGTGCGTTCTTGGCGCTGGTGCTGACTTTGGGTTTGAGGATGGCGCAGAGTACACGCTGGAGGAGTTTAAGGAAAAATGCGACGAGTTCAAGCGCCGGACCTTCTCTCAGTACTACGAAGCCAAACCACCAACTGATGGGTTGCGCGGGTCCCGTGAAATTGCATCTTACCTGGAAGGTCCCCAGATGGAGGGTCGCGTTCCCGAGGACGTGGTTGAGGAAGAATTCTGGCGCCTGGTGGCATCACCGTACGAGGATGTGGAAGTGGAGTACGGAGCAGATCTTCACTCGGCACAGCACGGCAGTGGATTCCCGACAATAGAGCGGTCGCCACTAGAAGGCTACGCGCGACATCCATGGAACCTCAACATGCTGCCGTTTCAGAAGGCATCACTGTTTAACTACATTCGGCAGGACATTTCCGGGATGATGTCGCCGTGGATCTACGTGGGCATGTGTTTTAGCACATTCTGCTGGCACAATGAGGATCACTACACATACTCTGTCAACTATCAGCACTGGGGTGACACCAAGACATGGTATGGTGTGCCCGGTAGGCATGCAGATATGTTTGAAGAGGCTATGCGGCAGACAGTGCCACAACTATTCGAAGAACAGCCTGATCTGCTCTTCCAGCTAGTGACGATGTTGAGTCCGGATGTGTTGGTGCGGCGCGGTGTAGATGTTTTTACGTGCGACCAGCGCGCAGGCGAGTTTGTGGTGACGTTTCCGCAGAGCTACCATGCGGGGTTCAACCATGGGTTCAACTTTAACGAGGCGGTGAACTTTGCAACTACAGATTGGATGCCCTACGGGACCAACAGTGTGCAACGGTACCAGCAGTACGGGCGCAATCCTGTCTTTTCGCACGACGAGCTCCTAATGACCATGTGCGAGGAGAATGCTGAGTTTCTGAAGCAGGAGTGGTTTCAGCGCGCTGCTGCTGAGATGTTGGGACGCGAGCTGGCGGGTAGGGCGCGCGTGCGGTCGCTAGGCTTGGGTGTGGGGCACGAGCGGCTGCGCGAGGTAGCATGGGACGATGTTGATGTGGGCGACACCGACATTTCGGAGGATGTGCGGCAGCAGTGCCTAACGTGCAAGACGTTTTCATATCTTTCGGCAGTGATGTGCACTTGCAGTCCAAACTATGTATCATGCCTGCTACATGTAGATAAGGTAAGTCATCCAGCTACAGGCGGTATGCGTGCTATAACAGTGTCAATTAGAGAAGCAGTGCTAATCCTAACATAATTGGTTTTGATGTAGTCATGCAAGTGCAGCGGAAGCAATAAAACGCTTATGCTCCGGTATACAGACAGCGAGCTGGAAAGCATGGTAGGCATTTGCGGGGAGACACGAGAGCCTGTTGATAGTAGCGCCACTATTAGTGCCAACTTCAACTTTAGCAGCAGCAAAGCACGCATCTGGGAAGACGAATTTCGCCGTGTAATGGCGCTCTACTGTAGCAACCAAGACGAGACAGGCAGCTCCAGCGCTGCTGACTGCACTACCACGATTGTGAGCAACGGGTCTGTCGCCAAAGATGAGTCAGCAGATGACATTGAAAGCATGAGCGGCATGCAGACGGAGGTCTTGGAGCGGGCGCGCAGCGAAGAGAAGGAGGGCGTGGAGAAAGCCAAGCCCGGGTCTCCCTTGCGCGGAACGATGGCAGTTGCGGACTTGAACCGCCGTCCCGACTTGACTCAGATGGTGTTGCTACTGCAGGAAGCGCAGAGACTGGTATTGCAGGGCTCGGCAGCAGACGATTCTGATAATGCTGACGATGAGGACGATGAAGAAGAGTCAGAAGAGGAGGACATTAGCTCCGACGAGCCTGCGTCGTCTACAAATCCAGCGGACTCTGTGTTATTGGATTCGGCGCGTTCTCGTGGGCGTGGAAGGGGCCGTGGACGCGGTAGAGGCCGCGGGCGTGGTAAAGGGCAAGTGCATGGCGCGGTTCGCGGAAGAGGTCGTGGACGCGGACGTGGCCGAGCACGCGGTCGCAAACGTGGGCGGGCAGGGCGGCTACCAAAGCTGGTTGTGGAGGAGCGCCTGGCGTCCGCTTCAGAAGAGGGAGATGAGCCGTTGGCACTGGTTGGACGGGAGATTGAGCAGTTGGTGGCGAGCTGTCTGGCTAATGCAAGAGGCGCGACGACAACTGTCACAGCAACGGACTTGCAGATTTTGGGTGATGTTCGACAGCTTAGCCGCTTTGTGCAGCGCGCGCAGGAGTGGTGTCGTGCGGCTCAAGCACTGCTGATGATTGCAGGGCAGACTTCGGCAGTAGAGCGTGTGGTGACAAAGCAGCGGGAAAACTACTTGTGGCATCAGCAGAAACTGCAGTTGCGATTTGCAGCGCTGCTGGGGCTTCAGACACCGGCCGTTGCTTTACCCGAGCCGACGCCGGTATCCGTATCAACATCAGAAACGTCCGCAGCGACTTCGCGCAGCGAAAAGCGCTCTGTAGAGAGCGACAGCGAAGCAGCTATTAAATCCGAGGTTGTGAGTGACGGAGCAGCGAGCACCAGTCCCAGTTTTAGCGAAGAGGACGTAGAGGATCGCACGTACATGGCGCCACGCCGTGTTGGGAGACCACCCAGGCGCGGTCGTGGCAGAGGCCGCCTCAACAGCACCGTCAGTGGACGTGTGTTGCGTAACAGTGCTGGCGGACCCCGGCGGCGTGGGCGGCCGCCAAAATGGGCAATGGCAATGCGGCCGCCTCGAGCTGCGTCTCAAGAGCCGAAGCACGAGTCAATGCACACGATGCGCACACGCGCAACATCGCCGCCAGCGCCACCACTGAGCTCACAGCTGGAATCACGTACAGTTCAAACGAGACAGAACACCACTGTGTTGCAGAGCGACACTGGTGCGCGCCAGCCGTTTGCGCATTCGTTGGTCGAGGGATTTGATGAGGCGCAGCTGGCCGCAGAAGTGCGTGGCGTGCTGGGCGCGGGTGTTGGCGCCAATGGGTCGTTCTCGGTGCGCGACGTGGCGGCGCTGCTACAACATGGCGACAAGTTGTACTTTAGCTCGCCCGAGTTTGAGGCGCTAATTGACTTGGAGCTGCGCACGTTGAGTGCCGAACGTGCTGCTAGAGAGCTGGTGTCGTTGGCGCCAGAAGCAGTCGCGCGTGCGGCAGACGCGGACAGCGACCATTTATATGCTCGGCGCGTGTCAGCCGCTTTGGATGCGTTGCGTGCTGTGGGACTGCGGTCTGAATATACAGCTGATATTGGCATTATCGAGCGCTCGTTGGAATGGTGCGACTACGCTCGCACGCAGATAAGCGCTCGCACTTTAAGTAGAGAAGGAGCTGCGCAGTTAATGGAGGAGGCCAAGTGGCTTAAGCTTGACGAGCGACTTGAGCTGGTGATGTGGCTTAAGTCTGCGGGGCACGAGGCAGACGAATGGGCAGCAGCAGCGGCACTGATACTGGACGGCCAGAAGGCGCTGGATGTCCGCGATGTGGCAAAACTGCTGGAGAAAGGTCGCAACTTGGCCGTACTACCTGAGGGTCATGAGTCATTGCGCAAGCTTCAGCAGACTGCTTTGGACTTGCAGGCACGCACCGATCGCATTGTGGATGCATTCGGGAGCGAGGAGCTGGTGCAGCGTCCAGGCTACAATGCTGTTGTGGTGCTAGTAGCAGACTGTGCGTCGTTTGGGCGCTTTGACCCTTCGGGGTTTGAGCGCGTAAAGGCTGAGCTTGAGAGGGCTGACCTCTGGGCGACGAATGTGGAGGAGCTGATGGGTGTTGGACAGCTGGATGCTGCACTGGAGAAGTTGCAGGCACAACTGCGGCGGGCACTGGCGGTGGCAAACGCAGAGCAGGAGCCACAAGACTTGTATTGTGTATGCTTGGGCGTGGAAGAAGGCCTGATGGTAGAATGCGAGCACTGCCGTGAATGGTTCCATGCGCGCTGCCTTGGGTTGACGCGCGCTGAAGTTGCCGAGAATCCGTTCTTGTGCCCGCTGTGCTGTGCTGCTGCCCATGGAGAGTCTGTAGCGCTGCCTGACAACTGCCCTGCACTGTCGCATATTGCCCATGCTGTCGAGGACGGGCGCCATTTAGCGCTGGTGACTCACGCATTGGACCCGCTTGTGACCGTATTGCTGGACTCTCGCAGTCTTGCCGCTGCCATTCGTGACGTGCTACGTCATCCTGCCAGTGCTTCAGTGCCAGTGTTACGCGCTCTGGTGCGCGCGCTGCTGGGACTAGGTCATGGTTTGCGTCCAGGCCTGTTGGACGATCTGTGGGCAGAGCTGTGTCGCCGCGCTTCTAAGCGCGAGCGCTCAATGTCTGCCGAGGCTAAAGTACCGCTCGATGCGCATTTAAAGCTGCGCCTACGGCACTTGGTTAGCGCGATTGTCAATCCCGACAGCACTGACAACGCAGGACTACTTTCTGCTGTAGCCTGCTTTAAGTCAGACGATGAGAACTGCGTATGCAACATGCGAGGCTGCGACTTGCAAGCCGCTGGAATGGCCGATGAGCCTGCCATTCAATGCGATTCCTGTCAAGAACACTTTCACATCTCTTGTGTGCAGCTGCCCGTGAGTCTTGCTTACATTGTGGCCTGGCACCAGCTACGCCGCTCAGTAGATGCATCCATTGAGGCTAAGGTTCCTGAGACACCTGACAAGTACATATGCCCTGGCTGCTGCGTCAAGCTAGGCACGCCTTACCCTTATGGCGAGATTGTTATTGAGCAATAAGTGGCTCTTTTCAATTTAAATAGCTTTTGTTCCATTTCATATATTTGTATGTTTATCGTGTTGTGATCTCCTGTTTGCAGCAGCTCTGGGCTGCATCATTGTGGATTTAAAACAAAACAAAAAGCGTACATCTCTAGTGATGTTCAAAGAAACGCAGCACAGTGTGGTTGAGAGGGATGCTCTGCGTCTTATTTGATTCTGTCAAGGTGGTAGCTGGCAATACCAATATGACCGCTAGTCTTATCTGTATTGTCTCTGATGCGGCGCAGTGGATCTTCTTGTGCTTTGAGCTCTCTTCTAGTGGCATGCGCCATTTCTGTGAGCTGGCTTACGGCGTGGCCGATCTTGTCCAAGTTGTTGTTGATATCGTTCTCGAGCTCAGGGTCTTCGCCTTCAGTCATGTAGCGAGAGCGGTCGGATTGACTGACTGAATTGGTTGAAACAATGCGTCCGCTGGCATCCATGCGACCTACAGGGCGGTCAATCATCCTCACATCTGACCCAGACGCCTGCGCAACACGACGACGTGAATCTTGTATATCCCTAACTTTGCGCTCATTCGCCTGTCTATCGAACATCCGCTTTTCTTCATTCTTCAAGAGCTCTGCTTCACGACGCTTGCGTCTTGTAAAGGGGTTTCCCACATGAAAATGTAGTATAGACTTGTTAAGTGTGCGGAGTCGGGATGTCTCACCCACAGAATCCTGAGCAGTTAAACTGGTCTGTTCAACTTTACGATCAATGTTAAGAATCTGCTCTGTCTGCTGGTTGAGTTTTTCTAGAGTACTTTTGCCCGTATTCTGTGCTTCTTCAAGCATCTGCAATGACCTTTCGGTTGAGTCGAATGTTTCCAATTTAGCCTTGCGAATTTGACCCTTAATCATGCTTATTTCCTCCTCAGAATCGTTGCCAGCGTCCTGGTCCTGGTGCTGGTATTGACTGCTGTTATTCTGTCGAGTGTCTCGCGATGCAGAAGCGTGTGCTCTTATTCCAGCACTGTTGCTCCGATAGTCTGCATATCCTTTTGTGCTTAGACTACCACTTGCTGAAGAGCCGCCTCCGTAGCTTGCATAACCATTGCTGCCACCATTTGGCTCTTTTACATAGCTATTAGTAGTGTTACCGTAGGACCCGTAGGACTTTTTGCTCGAGGATTCACCGTAGCTTCCCATCTCGCATTTAAAAATAAACTGGAGTACAAATAAAGTACAATGCTATTATATGAGGTAAATTTAGAATATTCAGATATTTCTTTAAAAAAGAAATAAGTAAAGAGGGAAAAATGACAAGATGAAAGAAAGAAAGACGTGGGCTGTGGCAAAGTGGAGCAAGTGCTATAAATATCTGCCAAGAGGGGAGATCTGCCCAGATTTTTTTTTTTTGTCCACAACATATTGGTGGTTGCACAAAGGTACACAAACAAGTGGAGCTGTTGTTGTGGTTTGGTTCAAGCCATTGGCTTATTTCCCTCCACTGCTGCGGAGAGGAACGTGTTACAACACCATGAGCTGACAGGACCGAGCACTGCCTACATTTCTACGTGGTCTTGTACCGTCCCACAAAACCGGTATCGGTATATGCAGAAGCTAGTACCACTGTAGTGTTCCGTAGAAAACATACCAGCCTCCACATCAGAATAAGTAGAGCTTGTACCAAAAATGACAACTATTAAATCACCACCAATTTAAACAGTAGTCTTTCTGATAGAGGGCAGTGGCTGTGGACGCCGAGTACTGCTGAGAGTTAAGAAACACGGTATGGGAAAGGATCTATGGAACGGCTTTGGTGGTAAACTTGAAACGGGTAAAAACTCTAGACAAACTGCGCACGTCGCGAACTGCAGGAGAGATGTGGAACTTGAAGCCAAAAGTCTATGCTAAGTGGGCGTTCTATTCATGATTTGCTCCCCAATGGTTCAGTATATATCAGCTTCCATTTGATGGATGTTATTGCAAAGCTGTGGTGACCTACCATGCTAAGCGGACCACTGTTTGTTGCACGGTTTGTCTTTATCAAAGACTATTGCGTTCAGCACGAAATTGAACACTTTGACTGTGCACAGCTGACACGGATACAGTCGCAACCCTAACCATAACCAGACATTGGGAATGCCATCACAGGGCCACACAAGAGAAGTGAAGTGGTGGCTACGTTGTCCATATAGAGCAACATTTATAATGCTAACATCTTGTAGTATTTCTAGCACATTTTCCCTTTGGCGTCAAAAGTAGTTTAAACAATGAACAATACCGATGTTCGATCAGTTGCTCGTTTTGTCGAGGATGCTGCACATGCAGCAAAGCCGCACCGACTATATACACTTATATTTCCAATTGTTTGGCCAAAAGGACAAGTACTGCTAGGCATGAAAAAACGCGGGTTCGGAAAGGGAAAACTCAATGGCTTTGGTGGAAAGGTCGAGCCTTCCGAATCCATCGAGCAGGGTGCCATACGCGAGCTGGAAGAAGAATCGGGGCTTCACGCGACCAAAGTTAAAAAATGTGGTCTCCTGTTCTTCTACTTTGAGGATAGCCCAATTGTAATGGAAGTGCACGTGTTTATGGCACATGAGTACAGCGGTGAGGTGACCGAGACAGAAGAGATGCAACCCGAGTGGTTTGACATCGATAATATGCCATTCTCACAAATGTGGGCAGATGACAAGTGCTGGTGGCCTCTTGCGCGCCATGGCCGCAGCTTTGTAGGTCGCTTTTGGTTTAAACCTGATCAGGTTACCATCACGCGCCAGACATTAGCACCTGTAGATTCATTAGACTTTTAGCCACAATGCTCGTAACACTTCATAAAAGACTCCCCCTCTCTCCACACTTGCAATGTAGAAAATGATGCGTGACTTTTTTTGCTTCCCGCTTTGTTCCAAAAACCACCATGTTTTACTTCTGTGGAGAAGTCACAAGCTATTGCTGCGCAAAATGTACATCTGTTTCCGTTGCTTAGTCAAATGTATGCTAGAATTCTATCTTGCTAGACTAAAGTGTACATGAGGGCGTCATCACCTGCATGCAACCCCTGTGATCGTGTAATCTTGCCAAGGAATAAGCCTGATAACATTCCTACCTGGTTAACATGCGATATGTGAGAAAAAGCGGTGGTGTACTGCTTCTCGATAGATTTCTATTGCGCGTGTCTTGGCGACGCAGCTGTACCATTCCATTGCT
>JANBTM010000105.1:0-19116 GCA_027578695.1 Coemansia sp. RSA 1365 | reverse complement strand
AACAAACCAAACCCATTCGATACATTAAGCTACCTATACGGCAACTATGAAGCTACTAGAGCAAGTCCTGTCGGGATGCAGACACTGCCCTGCATATAAAATTACCAATAACATATATTTTGCTGTACTTTAATAACATTATCCTGATATTTTAATATTTTTCAGTTAACCGTAAAAAAAAAATCAACACACAAATACGAGAAACAAACTAAAAGCTCAAATCATGTTGCATAGTCGGGAAAGAGATCTGTTCGTCTGTGTTCAAAGACAGGCATCTCACGACGCACCTTCTCGAGATAATCCAAATCCACTTCAGCAACTGCCAACGTAGGCTCTGTCGAATTGCGCGGGCATCGAGCAAGCACAACTCCCCACGGATCAACAATCATCGCATCACCATAGCTGCTCCGCTTCGCATTGTGTCTGCCAATTTGTGCCGCTGCAAACACATATGTCTGAGTTTCCACTGCACGTGCACGTAAAAGCGTTTCCCAGTGCGCGGCACCCGTCATCTCCGTAAATGCAGATGGATAGCAGAGCAATTGCGCTCCGCGTTGCCGCAGCAGCTGTGATATTTCTGGAAACCGCAGGTCGTAGCATATCGAGAGCCCAAGCTTACCCACTGGCGTGTCCACAACATCAGTCACCCGTTCACCGCGCGTCGACACTGCGCTCTCCTGCAGCCGCGGTCCGTCCTTTACGTTCACGTCAAACATATGCAGCTTACGGTATACCGACACCAATGTGCCATCGTCACTGATCACTGCATTCGTGTTAAACGGCATTCCCGATGTCAGCGGCTGCTCATGTATGCCCAGAGATACCCAAATACCGCTGTCTTTTGCCGCCTGCTGGATCTCACGCAAAAACTGCCCGTCTAGGCCCTGCGCCAGTTCTGCCGGCTGGTTTCGAGTTTCTGCAACAAAGTCGCTAGCCTCCGGCAAAAACAGCATCCGCACACCTCGCCGCGCTGCACCACCAATAAGATCCACACATGTCCGAAGGTTGCGCTGAATATCGTTTTGCGCACAGAATTGCCCAACAGCAGCAAGTGCTCGGCGTGCAGGCGACACCGCTAGTCTGGTAAGTGGCGGTGCAATCATTGATGGATGGTATCCGTCTAAAAATTGGCACAAACAAATCCAACAAACAACACAGAATTAGCAGCAATAGAAAGTATGGTGCGCACAGACAAGAGATAAAGAAAAAACATAATACTCCAAGACCTCCAATTGATACGCGCGGACTCTCCCAAACAGTTGTGGGGTAGCGTCTCCGGCTTACAACATAAATAAAAACATAGGGGGTTTCTTAAGACCATATATACATACCTTGAATGATAAGCTGGTTGTCATCATATGATCCGTGATGCACAACCTCTGAAACCGAACGCAAGATATTGTCGGTTGCGTCGCTGCCAAGCGAGTCTTGAACGTACGCCGAATCCCCATTTGTTTGCGTGTGAAAGAGATGACCAGACTCAGAACCGTGACCACCATTAGCTGCTGCCGCCGCAGCCGCAGCAGCAGCCGCAGCTGCTGCCTGGTTGTAGACTGCTTGACCACCCTGTGGCATTCCAATATGAGAGTGACTATTTTGGCGCTGATGACGCGATGACGAGCCACGATGAGCCGTGGGTGTGCCCGCAGCTACAGGCGAACCACTACCATGACGGTTGTGGTAATGACGAGCCAAGATAGTAGTTGCTGTGAGGCGCCCGTACTTTTGCGCACAGAAACGACATTGACGGTAGCCATCAGGCAGAATATCATACCAATTCCATACTTTGCTTTTAAGCCGACTGTTGCCGCCGCCGTCGCCGCTATGCGAGGAAAGCGGACGCTTGACAGGAGTCACATTGTGCTCACCTCCAAGGGGATCGCTAATCATACGCCCGTGTGGCTTATACCGCACAGGGGTAACTGTGGCATTATTAGCGTCGCCGCCTAACCTATGTGGCGAGTGTGGATCAAGACCATAGCCGGCGTCATCATGATCGTCTTTGTCCTGCTCTGGAATTCCATCATCTGGATCCTGAGAAGCGCGAAGCCCATGCTCATGCACTGGCTCCACATCCTCATCAACATTATGCGACTGGTGTTGGCCCTCGACAGTATTCATTTCATTCGCAAGCTGATTGACGCTTGACGTAATCACCTGGGACAGCGCAGCAAGCGAGGAACTGGCTGCCGCATCACTGGTTATTATTGAGTAGTCCATCGATGCTGCATCAACATGGCTGGCGCCGTACATGTGTGAAGACTGATCCACCTGCTCATCATACATGTCCTGTGCGTCCTCGTCTTGGTGATGATGGTGGTGTCCGCCAACCAGCACTTGACCGTTTTCCTCCATGCTCTCATCCATACTCCCACCGCGTTCATATACCGCATACTCCTCATCATGTTGATCCACAACGCCATGATCCATATTGTCCTGCGTGGCAAGAATTGACCCCTGACCAGTTGGTGAAACCTTTTCGGAATAAGCATCCTGTTCCGGTTCCAGTTCGCCATGTGCCATGACTACATCTTCTACGTCATAATCCTGGTACTCATCATGCTCAGGCGCGTACTCTTCTCCGTTCTCTACGCCGCCAGATACGTGGTGATGCTCGACAACGCCATATCCCTCGCCTTCATCCTGCACTGTCGCGCTGGCGCTTTCATGTGCCATGTGGTCTGCCATGTGCTCTTCTACACTGAGAAAGCTAAAGTGATACATATAAAAATATTTTTTTTAGACTCTGGTCCACCATTGTGGCTAGAAGACATATAAGTCCATCACATGCCATTCTGCTAGTTGCGAATAAACACTGTGGCAAGCTCACAACCAAAATGCCAACAAACTCCGCAGTGAACCCTATAGTGGAAATAGGGTATCAAGGCAGATCATTGAGCTTGCCAAAATGATATTCCATGACATCGTGTACTCCCCCCCCCAAAGCTTGCCACACTGTCTATTATTCCTTTTTTACAACAAATAGACACCACCAGCTCAACATACGCGACAACAGCTTGTGTAAATAAAGTCATACTATGAGACAGAGTGTAGAGACAACAGCGGCAAAACTGGTCTGCGTTTGCAAAAATCCCCCCCCCCCCAAGTTGCAAAGAAGTGTGCAATGCTTACCAGTGGTATTATGTGAAGCAAATTAGGATCCGCAAGCTCGGTACCCAATTCACGTAGCTCTCGTATGTGCAACAGAATAGCAGCTCTCTTCTAAGGAACTCGACTCGGGCACTGCGGATTCGCAAAAAAAAAAAAAGAACACAATATAACAGAAACAAGAGAGCCGCGTACCCAAGATTCGAGGCACCTATTTTTTTTTTTGGAGACAGGGAGGTAAAGGTCGCGTAATTCAAAGACGGGATTGTAAGATAAACCCTTCTTAAGTTGGTGCCTACTTTTGCTAGTTGTGGTAGTTGCGCGAAAACCTGGAACTTTTAAGATGTGGACTGCAAAATTAAAAAAGAGCTGAGGTGTGTAAAGTCGAACCGAGCTGCAACAGCAAGAAAAAGGGGGAGAAGCGCTCTTGGTTGTCCAAGGAAATCTCCACCTGCCTGCAGGATTTGTTGTTGATTGTCCAATCAAATCAGTAATCAATCTGCAGTAAACTTCTCTATTGGTTGCTTTAAAGTTAAGGCTATCGAGCAACCCGTGACGCGCAGCGACTCTGAGGCAAGAGTTTCAAGATCCAGTGATGAATTTGCACAAGATCTTATACCAGTGTTGGGGAAGTTAATTGCGCAAATTAAATAAACAATTGCGATGCCAGAAAGATACTACAGCAAGGGCAGAGGCAGAAAAAAGGCTATCGCGAAGATTGCACTGGAATCATGCCGACCAGCTCGTATAGAACCTCCACAAGTGCAGGTGGAAGTCCGTAAGAGGCTATTCGATCCACCACCCAATCAGCCCATTTAGAAGCAAACAGCGTGTCATGGTCTGGATGCAGAAGCTGCAGCACATACACCGCCCGCTCAGCCAGATCGCTCAGCGGCGAGTCGTACATTTGCGGTGGCACATTGCCTCGAGCACGCAGACTGTGGCTTCCTATCTGCGTCCACCACTGCAACACCAATTCAAAAAGAGAGCGCACAAACTCTGTATCAGCTGCCATTTCGCGACGAAAATCTTTTAACGACTCGGGTATTGCAGCAGATGTACAAACCACAGGAAGGAACGGCATCGGTCGTCGCGTCAATTCTCGCCGCGCTGCGCTTGCCAAAGCAGAGTTCCCAGCCATAGTGCCCGCACCAGCAACAGCACCGTTAGTGAGAGAATGATTGAGGAGACCATTTGCGCTAATATGTAGCGACGTATATCTGCGCGTTGAAACCAGCGGCTGTGGTGTTGCAGTGCAGATCAAATTACTAAGTACAAGTAGCGCCATTTGCACCCACATTAGACGCTGTTCACTGATATGGCTCCGCGGCGACAATGAAAGCGCAGCCTGGTGTCCCGACAACAGCGCACTGCATGCGCGTGCCAAAGGACGCAATGTAGCTGGATCAATCTTGGCAACAATGGCCTCACGATTTGTATCCGACGCGGTCAAACGTCCTGCCGCTTCTAACGCATGTAAATAATAAGTGCGGCCATCCAGTGCTTTTACATGCACTATAGAACCCAGCGTAGGATCGGTGTCGATGCCTAAATTCTCACTCGCCCATTCGCTAGTAATGTTGCTGGTTTGCTTCTCGTCAACAAAGTAGTCAATCAGGCGTAGTGTCGCTTGCAAAAACGCACCATCTGCAGCATGAAAATCGACCCTGTCTGCAACATTCGCCAGCACCACTGCCAGAGACTTGCGAACTTCAAGCGCACGCAGCACAATCAAACTCACCAACTCGTCAAGCCCAGCATCCGTAGGCTGCTCGTGATCAATATCGCGTGCTAATCGCACAGCCTCATCGCATTTGGCCACAAGAGATACAAATGTCTCCACAAAGTCGACATTTTCGGCAAGGTACTGCTGGTTAGCTGGCAGGAAAGACAGATTTCGTAGCGCATAAACCACTGTCAACGTGCGATCTGATGTAAATGACCAAAGTTCGTCGCTGCCGTATATCAACCCGCGCACTGCAGTTACATCCTGCATATCGTCGCCAATTATGCCGCCGTCGCTAGGGCCCTTTGTACATGTCTCCCCAAACATAAATGTCTCTTCGCTGTAAGTAAGCAAATCCTGTTTTGGCTTTGACTCGGTTTGTACCTCTTTTGCTGCAATATCACGACCCTTCTTGTTATCAGATCCATTAGCTCTTCGATGCGTAGGAAGTTTAACAGACTCCAGAATCCCCAGAAGCGTTTCCGCCAGCTCCTCACACTGCCCAAGCGGTAGCGCTATTTCGGGATGTGATGTAATTTTGATCAGTGTGTTTAGCGCGTTGGTTACTTCCATCGGTATTCCCGATTCTATGCTCAGTGTCAACGCGCGAATGTCAACAGACCCATAGTCGCTTATCGATGGCTGTCGTGGACGCGGACGCAGGGCCAAGCTTGTATTAATATCAATACCGCCATATGTGTCCAGCGTGCGCTCAAGCGGAAAGAAATGCAAAGCCGGACCAGAAAGTGGCGGGGGCGGTGGAATCGTCACAGTCTGTTTTGAAGCCAATGCTGCATTGGCTGTAGGCTGGCGAACCATGTGAGGAGGTACAGCCATTCCCGCAGACTGCGCCGGCGACGGCGTGATGTGGTGGTTAGCTGTCGGAATGCCCTGCAATGGTGTAGACTGGGTGTGCGTGGCAGAAATGCCGTTGGCTGGTAAGGTTGACATCGATGTGGTATTATCAACAGCAGACCCTGGCAATGCGATGGGCGTCTGCAGACCCACGGACCCCATTCCACTTGACTGAATTGGAAGTGGAGGTGGTAGACCGTGCGTCTGCTGTGGCGATTGTAGCGAGTGAATAAAAGGTGGAGTTCCCTGTGCTGGCGATACAGCAGTCGATGCAAAGCCATTGACACCTGCACCATGCGTCTTTGGACGCTTAGAGGGCTCTGGATAGGCCGAATACGAGCGCTCACCAGGACCGGGAGTACTTCCAGGACTCCCAAAAGTATCGTTCTTCCGCCGCTTTTTCAGCGAAAAGTTTGCATTAAGTCCTGTGTGCGTAGGATGACCAGGCGGAAAGACTGCTAGTTGTTCGAGCGGCTGCAACCAAACCTTATACCAGCGACTAAGTAGCGGTGGTAGTGTCGGGATATCAGGCAGTCCCGAGTCCTTAGCTACTTGACGCCAAATACGCCGCGTGTGTACCTGTTCAAGCCCGCCTTGATTGATCACCTCGCAGAAAAAACGATACAGGTCGATGGTCCTGTCTGCAAAGACTGGCGGCTTGCTAAAGTTACCCGGAATGTTATTTTCCTTGAGAAACTTTTGTAGAAACGGCACAAAGGTCTCCGACGTAAACTCTGGCAGCCTTTTGATAAACTCCTCCGATTTTTTGTGCGCATTCGCAATCTCCTCTTCTGTATACACATGCTCGTTGGCGGTTGTTGCTACTCGGTTGATGCTGGATTCGCTAGGCGTCGGCGTTGCCCGCATGTCTTCTCCAAGCATGGACGTCGCAGACCCCATCCGCTGGATCGCGTTTGTGCCGCTTGCCATACGAGGCGAAACTCCAAGTCCCATTGGCGACACCAACGAACTATGCACTGCGGTTGGCGAGAATACATGGGATCCGTGCTGGTTAAGCGCTGGCGAACGACTGCGCGATCGGTCACCCGCGACACTTTTGTTTGATCGCGCCGTGGCTTCGACCGCCTTTGCGCCTGCGCTCAACGGGGTCTGACGCTGGGGCGTCGATACGTTGACTCCTGCCGCCTCAGATGCAGCACGCAAACGAGCCATATGCATATGCTGTGCCTGGAGGTTCTGTAGGAATGCCTGGAGTTGTACTGGCGTAAGTTGAGAAAGTGCAGCATCTGGAATCCCAAACTTTGAGGCCATCTCTCGCAGCGCCAATATGTTAACACCAGGTGCTTGAAACCCTGTTTGAGCTTCAACGCCATTACTAAGACCGTTCCCATTAGACTGAGATCTACTGGTATCGATACCAGACTTTTCGGACATAGCAGACGCTGATGGCGTTCCCGCTGTAGATTGCAACGACTGGCCAGCTCCACTGAATGCGTTCTGTGGCATTGCCTTTAAATTCTGTTGTTGCTGTTGCTGGGCAAGAAATGCAAGGTTCTGCTGCTGTTGTTGTTGCTGTATAAGTAATGCCTGACGTGCCATTGCAATCTGGTTTGCGTCGTACTGCATTTGTGGCTGTTGCTGCTGCAGCTGCAGCTGCTGTGGTTGCGAAGAGAGTCCTTGGTTCTGGAACTGCATCTGCAACTGCTGCAGCTGCTGGAGCTGTTGCTGGTGTTGCTGAGATGGCTGTGCAAGACCGAACGAAACATTCTGCTGCCGCATGCCTGGAGCACTGTCCGCCGCCTGACTAGTTCCCGAATGAATCACTGGATGACCAGGAATGTTGTTGAACGCCATTGGAGCTCGGTCAACACTAGTCTCTTTCAATGGCGCCAGTTTGCTCATTACGCGTAGAGCCTATGAAACTGCGTGTAACAAGGAGACGAGTCCAGGAGCAACTACACTAACCTGCGTTGCCTTTTTTTGTTGTTTTTATCCTCTGTACTATCCCGCCACGTTGCGCTTATCTAAATACTTCCGGCTAGCGACTATCTGACACTATCTGCTAGGTTGCACACAACTAGTTCAAAGTACAAAAAATTCGCAGAAACCTTCGTGGCCTAGCGCAGACGGAAACCAACTATGCTAATGCGCAAGCTAATACCACCAAATTAAAATAAAAAAGTAGATTTAAATCAGTATTTTTTTTTTTGCAAGTTAAACCAAAGCTGTTTGTCAATGAACACGCGTTGCAGAAAAATAGAAAAAGGAAAAAAAATCTCAGACAAGAGAGGGCAACGAGCTAGAAAGACCAAAAAAAAAACGCGTCAGACTCACACACTTCCCACCCCCTTCCGCGACCTTATTAGCACGTAAAATAGAAGCAAACAGAGTTTTGCCTCTTCCTTTCTGACTTTCCCAAGTCAACAAAATTGCACCAAGTTGAGGATTCAACTTTCAGGGGGGTCCAAGTCCAATATAAATTCGACAACACTTACGCAAAAAGAAATATTAAAAATTGTCTTTGAGAAATTGAATAAGACTATATGCGAAATAGTGAAGAAAAGAAAAAAAAAAACTAAAAAGAGGAGAGAGGGTAAGTTGAGGTAAAAGTGCCCACTTCTACTCCCCCCTTCCAGCCAAAAAGCAAGGTTTTTCTTATTCTTCCAAAAGAGTTGTGAAAAATAAACCACCTAGTGCCGAGTACTTGGGCTGGCCTGGAAAAGGGACTGGTCTGAGCCTGAAGCCCCTGTCTCACGCGCAGTCAACTACAGGCTGCCTTGTATCTGATAAAGTACGCCTTGAACGCACGACAACACGCCTCACTGAGTCGCCTGTGCCTCGCCTGAAAAGCGGGGAGCGGGGGAGCCCTGCTGATATGTCGGGGAGAGGCGTCTGTGACTCTCCCTCCTCCACTGCGCCATCAAAGAGTCTCCGCTTGACTCCAGCCACACAAGCACACGCAAAGCGCAGTTAGCAAAGCCTTCTAATGCCCGTACATTTGGCCGCTCTGCTCACTGGCCCGACACAAGCACTAAACGGCTGAGACAGTACAGTATTACTTATTTGTCTTCCCATCAAGCACGTGTCTGGTATGCTGAACTTGCAGAACACGTCGGAAACTGAAAGCACACAAAAAAAAAGGGCCAGAGAAAAGAAATAATAGCAGGCTCTTAAACACAATAACACACTAGTTTCGCTTTCTTAGGAATTTATATATTGATCGGGGCGTCGTCTAGAAGCTCGGGTTTGCCATTGCTAGAGTAGTCTGGCTTGAACAGCACTGGTACTACGACCTCTCCGCGCTCCTTGCGCGCTGCTGCTAGCGCCCGCTGCTTGTCTTCAATGCCACGCTTGATCCGCGTAGCCTCGCTAAACTTGCCCTCGAGCATCTTGGACGCCACAGGCCCCCAAATGCGCCGCGATTCCATCTCGCCCTGCTCTTCCACGGGCTTGACCTGCTTCTCTGCTGCCTGCAGCACAGCCATATCAATCAGCAGACGTTCGGCGTCGTCTTTTGATGTTCCGTCTACCCGCTGCACCATGACTTTCTGGTCCCAGTTTCCGCCAAATGTGGCTACGGTTGTGCATGCCTTGGGAATGTCCTTTAAGCGCCATCCAGCGATCTTGTCGCCATGAACCTTATCATCGTAGCGGAACACCTTTCCTGTCACGTTTCCTTTGTTCTTGCCAAACCAACGCTCCTCCTTAAACTCAATTATAGTTGCTAGTCCAGTCTTGGCGCAGACAATGTAGCTGCTCTCAATCAGCTGCACCTTAAGTGACCCGCGCATCCAGCCGACTATGCTGCCAACCGGATGTGTAGACTTGTACATCTCGTCGTTGCGCTGCTTGAGTGTCACAAATATTCCACGACACTCACTTCCGGTTGCCACTGTCGCAGATAGACCAGTAAACTTGGCTGCTATGTGGTCCACCCCTGCTGCCTCAATTCCGCGCTCCTTGCAGCGGTATACAAACGCTGACACTGGTGGATGGTGCGACACTTGTTCGGTGATATATTCTACGCTTAATTTGCTTCCTCCGCTGCTGCTATTTCCTGCAGACACGTTTGTTATGCTCGAGGCAACTGTGTCTTCGCGTTTGGCATCACTACTATTAGCACTGACATTGTCAGTGGCTGTCTGTGTTGCATTGGATGTTGAGCCATTTCCTCCAACCTCCCATTTGCAAAAGAACTGCTCGCCAAGCACCGAGTTGAAAGGTTTGTGTACCTTGCCAGTGTGCTTTAGTAGCTTCGAGAACCACCACGCGAGCATGGCCAGCATGCGCTCAACCTCATCGTCCGGTTCTGTAATCCTACCAGTAAAGAGGCGCAGCAATAACATGTTTTATGTGCACGATTAATAAACGTCGTGCATTGTTCTGCAAAGGAAATCAATCGTGGAGGGGGAGGTCATGCTGCACGCATATGATCCCTGGATGGGCAGTATTGTGTGTTGTTATGCATACTGGCTTGAAAGCTCACGGAGCGCAAGCAGCCCGAACCAACCGGGCGCAGAAATCGTGTTCAGGGCGTGCATCCTAGAATTGAGCTAAAGCGAGCTAAGGAAATACTATATTATACTTACGCCACAAAGTGTTCAGGACTGTCCATGTAGTTCCAGTACTCGAGGTTCGGAATGGGATCTAGAAGCTGCGATGGCAGCGACAAACGTCTACAGCAATCGTCATAGAAAACAGGGGAAATTTAAAACCAGACAATTAGCAGATCCTCAGCATCCAAGGATGTATATTTTAGGAACAGGTTGCTGCAAGGTGCTTGTCGCTCATAGTCTAAGTGTGCAAGAGATCAACGCCCTATTGGGGGTATTTTTGGCACAAACAGAGGAAGGCAGACCACCCCTGTTATAGCTTTTTTTTTTTTTCAGAAGCTGTACTCGTTAGAAAAACAAGTCAGCGTAGAGGCTATTCTTTTGATGTGTAGTAACAGAAACTTACAGATTTATAACATCAGCAACTCCAATAAGCTTGCGTAGAATGCCCAGGATCGCAGAAAACTTGCTCTGCTCGCCGTCAATGTGGACGTCTTCGGTATGCTCGACTGCGTCACCAACAAGCTTCTGGCGCTGCATCTCAGTGTCTGTAGCCATTGAGTTTCTGGGAGTGGTGTCGATGCCCTTGTCCTTGCCCATCATGAGTGTGGTATATACAGATGCGACAAGAGAACCGAATAAAGAAAAAAAAAAATAGCAAAATAAGGTGCCTAGTAAGTAAGAAAAGAAAAGTTGTGTGTAGGCTCTATAACTGGCACACTAAAATATTACCGACAGAATAAGTCAAAAAAAGTATATTTTTTTTGTGAAAGAAAAAGAAAGTGGAGAAGAGACGGGGAAGTTTCCAGGCCATGGCCACGCGGGAGTTGGTGGGCTCAAACACATGCGTTAGCCCCAGTCAGCCAGCCGCTCGTTGTATCCTTGGTGGCAATCGGGTAGCAACAAAGAATGAGGCTAGTGCAGAAAGGCCATTGAGATTAGTGTCAACGTCATTACCCCTGGTTTCTTTGACCTTTTTCCGTTCTTTTTTTGCGTTGCGACTTCCAACTTGCACTCCGAACCAACCACTTTCCTAGAAAAAGTCGATTTGATCTGAACCAGAAATCAGGCTTGGTGATGTATCAACATGTAAACCTGTCTCAAAATTGGTACACGAATTTACAGTGCACAACAGTTGTTGCTTCTTTAGATTTGCATTTGCACCTTTCTTACACGCACTCGTATTCCTATTGACAGCCTATGGCGATGCTGCAAAGGACTCTTTCCTTGCAGGCGTGGTTGAAGGCGCATACGCGAGCAGCCGATGTAGTCTTTAAAAATACTGTTACGTTACGGGTTAATACACATACGCATACTGTGGTTCGCTTATACAACACATATCGGATCCAGAGGCTGGCTCATGGACAACAGATCTTACCTGTCAGTCTGACTCGCTGCATTTCGAGCGATACCCGCGCAAAAAACGACCAGAGTACCGACGACTGCTTGAATGCGACTGATATAAAGCCATTCAGCAGTACTGACATCCTTATTAACGCATTATATAAGAATCCGCCAAATAATGCTCGAACGCTTCTGGATCGCATTTCCCAGGCACGATCTGTCAAAGATGGAATCTTCCTACGTGCGATTATAGATGTTATGAGGGAACCGTCCACATCTGCAGAAGAACCTGGCGAGTTTAAACCTTATTTCGTGAACCATTCAGTCTGTGAAAGTTTGATAAATGCAATCACAGTGTCAGAGACCTTTGCTAAACTCCGACACGTCGACCCGCGGGTGGTGGCCAAGCTCTACTGGAGGGCGCATGAGCGTGGTTGGGAATTAGACAATACAGTGCTACAGGAGGCGGCAATATATCTAGCATGTTCTAGCTGTCAAGAATTTTGTCGCGACACACAATTCCTTGCTCGCGCCATAAGCAATAAGTCACTGGAGAGCGAGTATAAGACAGCACCAGATATTGATGCTGCACTAGTGGAACATACGCTTGATAATAGTGACTACTCTTCAGCGCTAGATGCGGTGTCTGTATCAAACTCTGAGCTTCGGAGATTTGCTGATACTATGCGCAGTGATCTGCCCAACTCGGAGCATGTAGCATTTACAGCTGATGAGTTGTTAGAGCCGGCTATACACGCTGCACGCACCTTAAACACCCGTCGTATATGCCCAAGCGACCAGCTGTACTACCAGTCTCTTATCTCGGCTATGTGTGCTTTTGAGCGCGTAGACGATGCAGAATGGCTACTTTCACAAGTAAGGGATTTGGATACTAAGAAAATAGGACCCATGTTTGCGACGGTAATGTCCATGTACTATCGACTGGGAGAACCTACAAAGGCTGAGGCGCTACTCGAGGAGTTTGTTGGACTGTGGAAAGACTACTGGGGGAATCTGGCGTCGCTTGTTGTTATGCCAGATAACACAAGCCTTGAGACAGAATGCTGGCGACTTACTCACGAGGAGGGTGTGCAGAATGCAGAATCCAAGTTGATATTGGCAGAAGAATTAAGAGCTATCCGCATTAATGCAGCTTCTCCATTTTACAGGCATGCGCTTGAACTTATCCGCCAACAACGCGTTGACGATGCAATGGCAGCGCTGGAAAGTGCAAGAGATACACAGTTTGTTACAATTAGTACTACGCAGCTGGACACGTTGGTTCGTGCCTTGCTGGTACGAGGGAATATTGACCAGGCTTACGTATTGTGTATGGACTTTCGGCATAGTAAACACACATCAGGCGGATGTGGCATTACGGCACAAGATGTTGTGTTTGTAGAGTCTCCCTCGAATGCAGTGGTGAGTTGTATGTTAGTGGAGCTTGGAAGGTCAGACGATTGGGACCGCATCTGGTGTTTAGCAGATTCCATAAACCGGGTGCCTAGCGTCGATTGCATGCAAACGCTACTTGAGCGAGCGCTCTCAAGTAGCAACCAAAATCAAGCAATCAATTGCGCTCGACGGATTATGATAATCTGTAATCAGGATAGCAGTGCGCTTGCTTCTTTGACAGACTCGTGGATTGAGAGCATGCTCCGCCTAGCACAAAAATCCATCAGTCGTACTGAGAATAGGGCAGCCCATCCAATTGTTAGTATTTCCACTGCACTGTTACATAATGACGTCTCCTCGCATTGTGCTGCGTTTGACAAATGGAATGCTTGCATTGTTAAGCGTGCGGTAGAAGTTGCCTCTTCGCTTTCTGCATCCGAGGCAGAAGAGGTTCGGTCAGGTCTTTACGCGGCATTAGAACACGACGGTCTAACAAAAGAATTTGATCTGGAACGATATCTCACTCCAAAGCGTAAATCCGAAGATGTTGAGTCAGCATATGTAATGCATCCAGAACCGAAGGATGGTTATTCAAAGGAGGAGGAGCAATGGGAGAATTCTAAACTTGACGGTGCAGAATTGGCAGAATTGGGCGAGGAGATTAAACGCAATATGCCTTTTATCCAGAAAAAACGCTGGTATGATGGATGCCGCCGACGCGGTCATATTCCGCCAGTGAATAGCTTCTCATGGCTTGTCCGCGATGCGATTGAAAAAAGTGATCGCGAGTTCTGGGAGCCTGTTATTCGTGACCATCTGCCTGGATATATTTCAAAGCTGGAAAGTCACGTTGATCACAGAGGAAAATTGTATTGCCGTGGTTTTGCTGTAACTATATGGTCCCATGCTATTTTTGCTTATGCGTCGGTGGGCGAAATCGAGGAAGCCATGGTTTATTTCCGTCGCATAGTGGATGTCGGTGAATATCCTGTCTCGCAATCAACCGCAGTGCTTTTAAATGTCTTGTCTTCGACGGAGCTTCAGCTTCCAATTCCTGTTATTCCAAGGGGCTGGGATGGTCCTGTATACTCTGTTTGTGGTATGGAACCTGTCTATCCGCCGCGTGGTGAGTCGCCTTCCGACACATTTATTGTTTCTGCAACAACCGATGAACGTACAAATATGGTTGCTGAAGTAGGTCTCGCAATGTACTATGCGACACTGCGATGTGGAAAGTGGCCTAGCACGTACTTCACTTGTGTGTTGCTATCTTCGCTGGCTCGTGCCCGGATGGTTAAGCAAATGCGGAATATCTTTGACGAGGTTATTCCAAGAGTGTCGCGTGCAATGCCACCTCGTCTCCGTATCTCTCCTTCCTTTATGCAGTCACCGGTAATGTGGCTAATGGCTATAAGAGGAGCAGCAAAATGCGGCGAGCGTGCCCTTGCTGAGTATTGGTTTAAGGAATATCGCATGAGTGCGATGCCGCTATTCCGCGAGGAGGCATCTGCTTATTCGCGTTTTGTATACAGGACGCTGCCCAAGTATGCAAGGTTATTTTCATTGGGTCGGCCATATTATACTATACCCCGGATAAATCGCCCACTTCTTGATAATGACATTGTTCCAACTCCATGGTACGATCTACAAGAGGTCGAGGTGCAACTAGAGATGGACCGTCTAAGGGCGTTGGATAAGTTGCCCTTGGATTATCACGGTGCATCGCGCATGTTGACAATATACTCGCAAGTTGAGGAACACCAGAATATGGAGAGTGCGGAAGTGCTAGCTGAGGAGATCCAGGCTTTATATAAGGATCAACAGGTGCCAAAGAGCGCACGACCGCGAGATGCAAAGGATATGGCTACCTCTTGGAAAAAGATGGTTGTTGGTTATATCAACCTACTTCGGCGACAACAAAGTGATTTAGATCTTTCGTGTGCCAATCCGTCTGATGTCCGAAGAACTCAAGAGCGCCTTGCTTTTTGGTTTCAAAAATGGCGTACAGCTTTTGAGAAGACTGGTATCAGTCCAAGGGCATCCGCATATGTACATATGGCGCTGGTTCCTGAGGAGGTACAGCTGGCTCAGACCATCTGGCAGAACTGGAATTCTACAAACAAGCATAGCTAAAGTTATTAGGCTGTTTTATATAATGTCTATTACTAATACTGAACAATATAGAAAAAGCTAATCGCTTTGTCGGTCTAGGCGGAGATACTAATTGTTACAGATATTATATTATGCATATCTTTGGACGTAGAAGTACTTGTGTGCAACGAGACCGCCAGAGCACCAGTGTTGTTTTCATATGTTCAGGTAACATTGCTTGCCTTATATCTTGATACCCTGACACCGTGCATTGCAAGCGGCAATTGGACTCTCTCAGCCGCGGCTTTGCGAGCATAAAAACAATTGGCGTGGACTGAATGAGACACGCACACGGATATTCCGCTGCCACTGTCTATGACGCGATGTCAAAGAGTCCAGTCCGCCAATTGTAATAGATTCGGGTAAAATCAATACGCTGTAAATATTTCGCATCACTATGGTGGCACCGGCATATCTGCTTGACTCTCCTATACAAGAGGCGTCTAGAACAGCACTACGATCAGTAGGCCTGCTTGCAGTCATTCTGGCAACAGTTAATGTGCCACATGAGATTGGTGGAAGTGCGAGGGCACATGTAGTTGAGAGAGTTGCGGATACTTGTATTCTCCCAATTGAATTTTGGTATATGGAAAAGTAACTCCCTATCAGTGCTTCTGTATTGACAACATCAGCTTCAGAAGGGGTAGGTGGCAAGAGATGGCTCTGAAACTGTATCCCGGAAACACAGATAGATCTTAAAAGCACGAGAACCACCACTTGGTTGTGAAAGACATTGAATACAGCAATAACCACAGCTGAGCTGCTGAAAATTGCAATGATTGCTACAAGTATAGCTGGTAACTTGGTCATATAATAAAATAGGTAACAGACATCGAATCGTGGTGGCAGATGCAATCCCACAGAGCCAATGCGGCCAACTATGTAATCCAGCCATCTAGACTTGAAGTCACTACCAGATGCGGTAATATAGATAGGAGCACCGCTCAGTGCATGCGAGGCAGCATGTTTGCCATATTACGATAAATGTGTCAACCATTTCCCTTGGATTTGGGTAATAGTCATATAAGTTGTAAAATAGCATGTGCTTACCGAAAAGTGACAGATTATCACCGGCACACTGGTTGTGGTGCTACTGTCTTTTATGTATTCGTGTAATCAAATATGGTGTGTGTGACATACAGTATATTATCCCTCCAAAGTACTTCCACGCAGCAACTTCTATAGCGTCATAATATGCTGCGCACATCTTGATGATGTGTTCGCATGTTTCTTCAGCAACCTTGTCAGCATAACTATCCAATGTATCAAACACCCTTTCCCCTGGTAGTCAACCTTGACAAATGACACGCCTTGCGTATATAGTCACGCGTAAAACTCGTAAACAGATTGCGGTACTATTAGGTACAAATTGCTTGCATTTATAGCTAGCGGTGAGAATATCCTATGGCACTTTACAAGTTTGTAGCGCTGAGATAGTGAGCCGCCAGGATAAATACCGCGTCAATATCACCAGAGCTCATGCCAGACGCCAACCCGACCTTTTCCTAACAGTTTTAGTTCATTGATAGGGTGCTTAAGCCGTCCCGTAAACTTGTCATTGGAATTTATGTTGTAGAGCTGTCCGTAACTATAGTACACATTTACCATCTGACAGTCATCGTCAATAATAACACGCATGCAGTGGTTGGTTTGTTTCAGTACTTTGGTATATATCGGTTAATGCTGTAACCAGCTTGTCGTGTGTCACATCACAATAGAATGCGTTTTATATGCAGTAACTCAGATATGTGCTTAGTGAGCAAGTTTGGTCTTGCGTTACAGTTTTTATATCATCTAGTGGTAGTTGCTGTGAGGAGAGTATCTTCTGCATTTGTGCAAATAACCTATTAATCGCTTTATATGGATTTTGCTAATACTTACAGCAACACAAGCTGTCGTACAATTGATTGCAACAGCTGGGCGAAAGTAGAGGTGTTTGTATTTTGAGCTCTAAATGCTGCATCAGTAATCAGCTCTAAATCTCTGATAAATGAAATGAGTGCTGCATATGCACTACTTTTAAGCCCAATAAGAAGAACAATAATGCCCAGGCAATCAGTGTCAACGAGAAAAGTGTCATTGCGTGAATATACCAATTAGGCGTTGTTGCGAACAAACGCCAGGTATCACTATACACTAACCAAACGACAAAAGAATTCCTTGCCATTGGCAATGTCGTTATTCTGAAATCTAACTATACACGATACTCCTGACGGCAAATCATGGCACAAGTCTGTAAAAGAAAATGGAATCATGTCAGGGTGGTTTTCAGAAGTTACTGCCTCAAGCACAAGCTTGAGTTGTCGCCGCCAGAAACTCAGCAATACTTTATGCGAGTCTGGCAGTGAATAATAGACTACCACATTTGCATTATGACGAAATCCACCAACCCACTGCCAATCGTCACAATGCTGACCCGCAGTTTGCCAGAGTGCTGTAAAACTCAAAGTAGTCAACCACATCTGCTATGCTGACATTGAGGTAGAAGTGCTGGATGTTGTTTCCAGGCTTGAGTTGTGCCATATCCAGGAAGGATAGTTCAAAATTTCTGTTTAGATCATCTGCACGGTTTCCCTTGAGTGCTACGCCTTGCCAGCCGGCGCAATACATATTAGTCCATAATTCACTTTCAGTAGCACTAGAATCTGTCTGTGTGTTGCCAACAATGTAGATGCAAAAATAAATAAATGGTTTGTGTACACCGGTTAGCATTCCAAAGCAGCAAATAAATATGCATAAATATTATCAGTTATTAAAGTAGCATTGGAGTTGTTGTTTTGCACATCAATATGTGACCATTAAACTAATCGTCTGTATCGAATCGCAGACACCAACTAATAACTAAACTACAGACTTTTTATTTCTAGCATAGAAGCAACAATCTCAAAATTTTGCAGAGAAAAAAATTGAGTTTACCTTGACTTTATTGAATTTGTTGAATCAACATGTTGATTTGCTTTGTAGTTAGTTTAGTGACTTTGAATACCAAAAGATTCCAGTCAACGAACGCATGACTGTAGCAATCTACATACAATGATATTTACTGGGGATTTTTTTCACTGCTCAAGTTGTCACTTTCTTCTCTCTATATAATTTTATTGCTTATATTTATATACACCAGCCTTACAAACATTGAAACTGCACTTTTGAAAAACTGAATAACATAACTTATCACCTGAAATTAACTTTGCACTAATGGAAACTATAAAATTTCCTGTTAATTTTTATCTAATTGGTGAACGTCTGCCATTTTATCCTAGGTGTTTAATATGCAAAACGAAGGAGCAGTTAGAACAAACAAGACTAACAAGGTTCTTTGGAGCCGACGATCCTAAATCAGATGAAAGTACTAATGTTAATATATACAAAGACGATCTATTTTTTAGTCTTGAAGATGAACTGATTCATGTTTATAGGCATGCTCTCGAAGTTAGTAGCTTCCCAAGACCACAAGATGATGGTAATACTTCCATGACAAATAATAATGGTAATACTTCCATGACAGATCATAATGGTAAGGTTTCTGTAGTAGATGCTTCTGAAGCTATTAAATCAGGTATAGAAACACTGCGTCGTAAAGGAGCCATTATTCTTGAATATACAGTTGAAGATGCTTATTTTGATTCTGATGGATGCCAATCAGATGATAGCTCAAGAAGTGATTATCCAATACCAGAATTACAGGGACAACAGGAAATGGCCGGAGATTTAGCTTCTGACTTAGATGGAATGATACTTTAAATAAATGTAAAGTATGTCTCTAGATTTTAGAAACTTGATGTGTTTCATTAAATGGTTAATACATGTAACAAGGATTCTTTCTCAAGATTTTTACTATTTTTAGTTTTGGCACTCCCTACAGCCAATTGGCTTCTCCGAGGGAGTGGCTTATAAAATCGTTTTCTCTGTCTGTCTGTCTGTCCGAGATTAGATCCACTAATTGTGATCATATAGACAACTAGTAGAAATTTTTTAGCCATCACACGATTTTTTGAACAAACTACTCTGCCATTACGTATGACT